>JAMYIC010000216.1:0-28616 GCA_024112705.1 Microcera coccophila | reverse complement strand
CAAGGCACACGTCGGTCGTTGGTCAGAGGATTGTCCCGAACATCAGGGTGTGGTCGTCTACAGCATGAACGACACGCCGCTCGGCTTCGGTGCCTATCCCCCGAAAGCTCTGCGTGCTGAGTAGTAGTCTTACAAAATAGTAGAAATAAGGAAGCAGCCTAAAAACAAGTGTTGGAATTCTTGGAATAAGTCGAGATGAACGGGTTGACCTAGAACGTCCAGTCGTCCACGTCTTCAACTGACTTGATGGCCCAGCGGAACTTGTCTCGAAGTGTCTTGGAGAAGAACTTCTCGATCGGCACATCGAACTTCTTGGCAAAGACGACAGTTAGACGAGGATCAATGTAATTCTGGGATAATTAGTAACAGAACCCATGACAAGTCTGAAGAATACTCACCATTTTGGAAGTGTTCAGAGCGACTTCCTTGTTACCATCTCGATCCTCAGCCTGTAGCTCAAGAGCCTTGATGCGCTCGTCGATCTTCTCGATGGCCTTCATGAGCTTGTCAACTGTAGGGCCTTTCCCCTCAGCCTCGACCTTGTGAGTTTTATTTTCCTTTTTGAACTTGGCCTCCATTTCCTTGACCACCTGGAGTCGTTCCTTGAGCTCCTTCTCAGGCATCGCTTTCTCCTTGTTGGCCTTGAGTTTCTCGTTGTCCTTCTCAAATTTCTTTTGGATCTTGGTGCGTTGCTCCTCAATCAAGAACTGTTGGTGCTCCTTGATCCACTCGGCGTCGAGATCCTCATCCAACTCGAACCAAGCAGCGCCCTTCTTCTTCTTCTGCGTCGGCTCGAGGTCGAGTATCATCTTCTTGGTACGCCACTTCTGATATCTCAATCCCTTGATCTGCTAGGGGTTAGCATGTTCATCGCCCTGGTCGAGTAACGCCACGTACCCTGTCACCGAGTTTCGTCATCTGCTGCTCGTGTGTGGCGCCAACAGTCCGTTTATGGTTACAAAGAATAGCAACCTTTCGATTGCAGTCGTTATAAAGCTTTACCTTCTCAGCAACGGTACCGCGAGAACGAGGATCTTTATCGAGTTCCTTCAACAGATTCGCCATGGTCCAGGACGCATTGTAAGTACGGAAGACCTTGGCAGTCAAGCCTGACATATAGCTGTTCAAGTGCTTGTTCAACTGGGAAGTCTGGAAGTAGGTTAGTTAGTGGCCAGTCAAGAGCAATAGGAAAGCTCCACTCACATTCAGGCGATCGAACAGGTCGTCTCCATCGGTCTTCGGGGGCTTCTTGAAGAGCTTTAGGTTCTTGAAGACCTGAGGATCGACATGGCAAGTCTCGTTATATCTGATGCTGTCCTTTCCCAGGAAGTCAAAGGTGACCTTGTCTGGAGGTTCCAGCGTGATATGCTCGTATTTGAGCGAGCAGCATCCGACGGTGTCAGCCTCATTTTCCGTGTCTTTCTCATTGCCGGCTCTGAGAGCAAACTTATCAATCAGAAACATGGCCGTGGCTCTTTGACGATCTGCCATCACCTCGCTCTTGAGTTCCTTGGTGTAATCTTTGCGGATCTTGTCGATGTGCTTCTTCAGCTCTCGAACCTTCTCGAATTTCTTGAAGTCGCTCTGGCCTTTGACATCACTGGCCGCTCCAAGCATCACATACTTATAAGCACCGTTGATATTTTCCTGCCACATGGCTAACCAGGTAGCCTTTTGGTCATGCTGAACTGCCTTCCATTTGTGTCCAGCTGGGGGAGTTGGGACCTTTGCATCCTTTCCAATGTTGATGGTGATTTGCTCAGGCCAGACACGGGCCTTGACTTTGCCAGTCTTGGGGTGCTCGCCTCGGCCTCGAAACAAACTGGGAGGCTCAACTCTGTAGTTTCCAACCTTCTGCTTCCTACCATCCCATGTGCAGTAGACATAGGGCGCCTCAAGCTCATCTTTCTTCGCCTTGGCGGCCTCTCTCTCCTGTTTCGACATGTTCTTCGACTTGGCGGCCTCGGTCTTGGCCAGCCAGTAGTCGCGAATCTTCGAAAAGTCGCACTTGTCCAGATCCTTGATCTGGATCTTGTTGCCCTTATCATCTGTGGCACCATATTTCTTGATATACTCTGAGAAGTCGGCGAAGAAATTCGATCGAAACACGGGGTTCTCTAAGTGGTGAGATGATGCAGGGGTCATCATGGCCACCCAGAATGTGGCAACTTCCTCGGCCTCCGGGCTGAGTCGGATGGGCTTTCCATCGTAGATGAGTTTGATGTTCTTCGGCATGGGCTCGTACTCCGGGGCAAAGAGAACCCCATTGTGCTCCAGAGTTTTCCACTTGATGCTGTCGTCCTCACGCTTGATAGAATTCCACCACTCGAGCTCCTCTTCCTCGTTCTCCTCACTAACATCCCTGGCCTTACCCTTTTTGGCTTCCTTCTTCACAGGCGCGACATCCTTGCCTTTTTTAACGGAAGCAACTCCTTTATTTTTTTTTGCAATGGGAGCGTCGGAATCAGACTCCTCCTTCTTGATCCCGTTCGACTTCCTCTTGGAGGTGGCTCCGTTGGACTGTCGCTTGGCAGATTTGGAAATGGGCGCATCGTCATCGGATTCGTCCTTGATGGACTTTCTCGGAGTTGACTTTTTGGCCTTGTCCTGGGCGCGAATAGCCTTGGCCTCTTTCTCCGCCCTCTTCTCGATGGACGCCTTTTTGTTCGCTAGTTTGACACCCAACGGTCGATCATCGTCAGAGGATTCGGGCAGGGCGGTATCCTTATATGAAGGAGGTAACTTCTTGCCTCGCGCCTTGCTGATTGGTTCGTCGTCGGAGTCTGATTCAACAACTTTGTTCTGCCTCGCTCTTTTGGCCTACGACGCCTTGGTCAGCACAACCAAGCCCCACAGCAAACTTTTAGTCCGTGTTGTTCGCCTACCAGAGGTGCACCGTCGTCACTTTCAGAGCCATCCTTGTAGTTGACCTTGGCGATGGAGCCACGCGACTTTCTCTTGTTTGCGCCGTTGGTGACTGGCGCGTCGATGTCCATATCGTCGTCCTTTATCGGTCCATTGCGCACCGACAGCCCGGCGAGGCCAGTATGCTCGTCGGGATATGCTCGATCCAAGGCATTGTCGTCGACGCGCGAGATCTTGGACGACGAGACTGATGAAAATATTCTATTAGTCTGGGTTGAGGGAAGGCACGCGCCAAAGCGAAAAGCGGAGGCGACCATAGTAGTTTGGTGAACTCGGTTGACTCTCTAGAATGCAGACAAACAACGGGACGCTCCGAGGCAGCAAAGAAGCAGGAAAGAAAACCCAAACCCAAACCCAAAAGAAAAAAAAAAAAACGCAACTCACGGTGGCCGTTGGTCCTCGCAAGAGGCCGATCATCGTCTGAGCTATCAGAGCTCATCTTTATGATAATTCTGCAGCTGGCCGATGACAGAAGCCTATACGGTAAGGGACTAGGATGGTAGCTGGAGAAGCTGAGACGAGGAAGAGCGACTTTGAGAGTTCGATTCAGGACGTGAAGGACTCGAGGAAGAGGTTGCAGCGTGGCGAAACGCTCCCCAACGCCCGACGAAGGAGATGAAGGAGTGTAGAGATCGGAAATGGGAAACGCGATGGGGAGAAAGAAAGAAAAAGTGAGAGTTGCCTTCAAAGGTTCGCAGCCAAAAGCCAAAGTTGCTACAGGGTGGCGCGCTGAAGCACTAATAAAAAGGTGAAAGCCGGTCGCCGGGCGCACGATCACGTGATAACATTTTTTTCCGGATTCAGCCGATAATTTACCCGAAAACAAGAAGGGACAAAACTATGCACCTCATCTCGATCGTATCGACTGACTCCTCCCATCAATTGATCCGCAAACTGTGATCAATTGAGCCACCGTTGGCAGAGGTTCAACCCGAATTCCCTCAATCGTCAATATGCTGTCAAGAGCGGCCAGACCAGCTCTCCGGGCTGCTGCAGCAGCTCCTCTCCGGTAAGACCCTTCAGGTGCCGGGAATCCAAGAATTTGTTACCGTGTGAGCTGGGCGAAGCTGGGCGGACGGATAATGGGCCACATCGGGGGGATGGCTCAGCACGACGGTCATAATGCACTGGGATGCGGAAATGATCAAGACGATAGCCCATCAAGAGACCTCTTTACTGATGCTGCTGCCTCTACAGAGCTGCCGCTGCCGGCCCCAATACCGCTGCGACCTACGCGACCCTCCGCGAAATCGAAGGCCGTCTCAAGTCTATCCGCAACATCGAGAAGATCACTAACACGATGAAGATCGTCGCCTCCACCAAGCTTACCCGTGCTACGCGAGCGATGAACGACTCCCGCAAGTACGGAGAGACCTCCAACGAGGTGTACGAGTCTGCCGAGACCAAGGCTCTCGAGACTGAGGACAAGAAGACACTGATGATCATCTGCTCCTCTGACAAGGGTCTCTGCGGTGGTGTCCACTCCGGTCTCTCCCGATACGTCCGCCGTCTCGTTGCTGAGGGTGAGAAGTTCGACCTTGTCGTCATTGGTGAGAAGGCCAAGGCCCAGCTCTCCCGAACCAACGCCAGGAGCATCCAACTCAGCTTCTCTGGTATCGGCAAGGACGTTCCAACTTTTGCCGATGCATCTGCCATCGCCGACCAGATCGTTCTGTTGCCTACTGAGTACACGGATATCAAGATCCTGTACAACAAGTTCGTCAACGCCACCAGCTACGAGCCTTCCATCATTGAGGCATTTTCCGAGGATGCTATTCTCCAGTCTCGTGAGTCTCGGTTGTGTTTTTATAGCTGGCAACAGTCCTCTGACTAAATCTGCCTGCAGCCAACTTCTCCGCCTTCGAGATTGATGACGCTGTCCTCGCCAACCTCCGGGAGTACGGTCTTGCCAACTCCCTGTATTGGGCTCTTGCCGAGGGCCACGCCTGCGAGCAGTCTGCCCGACGAAACGCTATGGACGTAAGTCGACACACGGAGCTTGGCGTATATCTTGATACTGATAAATCCTGCAGAATGCCTCCAAGAACGCTGGTGAGATGATCAACAAGTACCAGATTCTGTTCAACCGAACCCGACAGGCCGTCATTACTGGCGAACTGGTTGAAATCATTACCGGTGCTACTGCTTCCGAGGACATGTGAACGGTGGAGGAGCAAGCCGGGGTCTGACGCTTCCCTTTGTATCAATGGCCATTGGTGACCTAAACCATGGTTCCTCCAGTGTACCAAAGCCTTCAATAAATTCCTTAGTAAACTACCTGGCTGTACGCGGGGTGGTGAAAAATTCGAATAAGAGTTTGGTTGTAACAAATCAAATGCTATATAATCTGCCTATGCCCACCTTTCAAACCCTCTACGTTCTTAACGCCGTATGACCGGAATATGCGACTGTCCCAAGTAATAGTGGCCCAAAAGATAACTCCCCAATAGAAGAAATAGCGCTGGAAGACTCCCGATAATGTATAGTATAAATTAGCTCAGAGCTCCGGATTACTATCGCCATCTTCGGCGTAGCTGATATTCTTCGCCCGGCGATGCTTCTGAGCCATCCTGACCTCGTCGCGATTGACATCGATTGGATGCTCGCTTTCGTACGCAGCTCTTACAGCGATAGCCTCTTGATCCCACTGCTCGGCCGCCTGGGCGAAGGCTTGAACAGCCTCAGCGTACTGGCGTTTCTGCTCTGTAGCTTGGTCCTCGAAGGGTTTCCGTTCTTCTGGCGTTGCATCCCTCCACATTTTGGAAGTCATGATACGAACCTCATTGTGGAAGCCCTTGCCTGGCTTGCCCGGTTTGCGATTCTCTTCACATCTCTTGCGAGCGACATCAAAGATGGTTTTGCTGTAGAGGATGTACGCATTTCCGGAGACTTTGTTCGGACGAACGGGTCTTTCTCCAATCTTCGACCGGATATGATCCCATACCTCGAGTTCGTAGGCTTCGAGTCGTGCTTCTCTGGGATCTTTCGCAGGCTCCTTACGCTTGCGCAGAATAAGGGAGTCACGAGGCAGAATCAGAGGTGTTGGGACCTCGATAGGTCCAATCAAGGTTTCAAGGACTTCAGAGGCAGCTCTCAAACCCGAGAGATAAGCTCCATGAACAGTTGCCGGGTGCGTACCAATCGTGTGCTCTCCAGCGAAGAACAGGTTCCCTATCGATCGCGCCATTACATCATAGTCTTCTGGTAGCATCCCTGGAGCTGCAGATGAATAACTACCTCTGGCAAATCGATCGGACCCCCATCTCGTCACGACAGCCTCGACGGGATATGGGACATCGTTTCCGAACACGCTCCTGAGCACCTCGGTAGCCTCGTGCACTAGACTATCGTTACTGGTATGCTCCGTTTCAAAGCCAGCATCTCCAGCCATCAAGGCGATCAAACAGGGCAAGCCTGTCGTGTTGGATACGTTGAACCATTGGAAGAACCGTCCTCGATTGGTAGAGTAGTCCTTCTGTGAAGTGCTGTGACGGTTAGGCGATTCTCTGAGAACTCCAAATATGTGCCTATCGGAGTCCCAAAACACCTTATCATACACAAGCACCACTTTGTTCAAGATACCGAAGCCGAGACGACTAATGACATCTGTTTTCCAGCATGGAAGAGGTGGATCAAAGATGATGTTGTTCTGCTTGAGAACCCCCAGCGGGATGGTGCAGACGACAATATCTCCGTCAACCACGGTACCGTCCTCGCATTTGATGGAGGCCGGGCCTATTCCGCTTTCCTGGTGATATGAGATAGCGTCAACGGGGAACTTGACTTTCAGATTTAGCGGACTTGGACATTGAAGCAATCCCCGAGCTACACTCTGATAACCGCCGACGACCATCGTATGGCTGCCCTCCCATTCATTTCCCGCATCGATGTCCCACAATCCCAGACTGAGGTTGTGCAGATTCGTTGCGTTACTGTACTCGAGGTTGGCAATATGCCAATTTACAAGGCGGTGATCTTGGGCGTTCAAGTCGACGAGCTGCTTGTACTGTGTGATCGCGTAGTCTAGGACTGAGCCTAAGGTTGCGTCTTCTTCACTGGCAGCTCTGTTCAGATCAATATCTTCATCTTCAGTGGAGGGCCTCATCGCCCATCCCATCATCTTTGCCTTCTCTGACGCCTTTAATGTCGCAGGAGTTCCTGGCTGGTTGTGCACACGTCCAGTGAGTTTGTCTGACGAAACGGGCACTAAGTTCACCGACTCCGGTACGCTCTGCTCAGCAACGGTGGGAGCATCTGGCAACGCCGCAGTTGCTTCTTCTGCTTGCATGATTGTTTTGCAGCCATCTTTTAGATTGTCCCGCCCCTCTTCAACGAAGTCCCGGTTGCCTTCAATCAGCTTCGATGGTTGGATCTTGTGCTTGTACTCGCTGACCCGATCCAGGCAATCATTGTACAGCTTCTCGACAAGCTGATCCTGAACAGGGTCCACTGGCTTCCCATTGCTGTCGTATATGGTGGTGTCCGCTGTGAGAGGATGGTATGGTAGACTCAACTGTCCACGTAGGAGAATATTGATTGGGTTCCCGCGATCAAACCCGGTAATGATCATGCCCCCCATCTCCGCGGTGTGCCGTTTGCCCGCGAAACCTGGACGGGGCTCAAGAGATTTGGTCTTGAATTCACGGGAGTAAACTCTGCCTCCAACACGACTCCGTCCCTCAAGTACTACAACTTTAGGTGGCTCCTCCCCCCGCTCTCGAAATCGATCAGCATATTGCTTGAAAAGGCTCTCTAATTGCCTTGCACAGCCTAAACCTGATATACCGGCCCCGATGATAGCAATGGTCTTCTGTTTCTTGTTGGTTGGTACATCCGTGCTTTCCACCTTAGGCTCGGAAACCTGGGCACAACCATAATTGACGTATCCACGGCGAACGAGCCAGTCAAAACAGACACTTGCAGCGTCAAACCACCTTGCGTTTGCACAGCCCACGGCTTGCTGTCTCGTCACGCCGACCCAAGGACGTCTCATCCATAGACGTAATATACTATTTCTGATATTCAGGTAGGTGGTGACCTGTGTATGAGAGATGTGGTGACGTAGAAGGAGGTATTCTTCTGGGTGTAAAGCAAAGGGGTTCAGTCGAGAGGATTCGGCTGCGAAAATGCATTCGGTTGCATATTTGCGCGTGGGAATGTTGGTGGGGATTGACGATTTTGGCTGGACATTGAACGCATAACGATCGGTATGATTCTCAGAGGATGACTGGCGGGAGAATGATGACTGTACTTCATTCGATTGTGAGGCGGCACCCTCCCCCTCGATAGGGGTTGTAGCCTTGCTCGACAGGGTGGAGGGCAACGATGAAAGCTCTGATAGATCTGTCCATGTGGACATCGGGGTTCGAAACAAATCGACGGCGCCGTCTGTAGCGGCATTCAGCGGAGTCGAGTCGTCGTCATCGGGCAATTCGTCCCTGTGGCATGTAAGAAACCATCCATGTTGAAAACCAGAAGCTTTGATTCAGGTCAATTTGTTATTGAAACACGGCAAGATAGCTTACCCTTGAATGTTCGAGTCCGATGAATCGTCGGACTCATGTTGGCCCGCACTGTCAATGTCCATGTCTTGAGTCCATACGACAATCTCTGCAGCGATGTCTGAGTTGTAATCCGTCGAGGTTTGTCGTGACTGGACCGATGATACCGCAGCAGGAGTTTCTGGTGGGGATATTTGACTCTTGACGGTGCCTGCGATGATGGATTTCGATAACGATAGTGAGTCGAGGTTTTTTACATCCCTGACCTGAGCTTTTCCCAACCGGCTTCCCGGCTCAAGAGTCTTTCTGAAGCTTGTCCCCATAACGACGTTTATTCAAAGATCTCATGGGAGATTTGTCGACTGGAAGTCTTCGATCACCCCGTTATAGCCTCGTGAAGGGGGCAACGACTTGAAATCTCGCCAATTTGTCGATCTCAGGTGATTCATATGAGAGCAGCTGCATTATACGGGGGCAATTGAGAAGATTGGTGCATCTACATCAGAGTATTAGTATGGACTTGGCGTCTTAGAGGCCCTCCGAATAGCCACCCGCTCCCAATGATACTGACCACTGATTGCACATGAGGTGAGCCGAAATCGTGACACCACGGGTGGCAAGTTCGTATGAGGAAGCTAATTCATGATAAAACACTAATATTTGACCTGAAAAGATATCAGAACTGCGATTAGTCGATTCCTTCCTCTGGAATCTCAATGTAAAGGCTTGACACCGTCAGTCACGGCGGCCCCTCAACTGCGGAAGCCATTGTCGAGTCTCCGAGTCACGTGTAGCAGCAGACCGAATCACAGGGCGAAAATAAGTGGACCTAGAGACTTCATTCCAACTGCGCCGCCTGGGGCCCGTCTAAAACCAAAACCTAGCATCTCGATAACAAATATAAAATTTGCCGTCTGTTCAGGTCAGCGCTCCGCTCGTCCGTCTGAGATATCGAGCATCGTCTCATGCTCGGCTCAAAATGCACCCAAGAAGTGAATGAACGTGATGGTCAAATAGCCCGCCATGTATCGATCGCTTCAGTTTGCAAGATTAGGCTTGTTCTCTTTGGCGTAAGACTCCGTCTCGAGCGCCGCATCCATCATTCTGTTCCCGCTAATGATAGACGTTGTGCAGATAACGATGTTTCGCCGACCTGAAGGACTATTAGACCGCATCCCAGATTCAAGGCCGAGGTACTCACCCTCTTCCTGTTTGGCGATGAATCTTAGAGCAGCAATCTCCGTGAAGGTTATGCCGCCCACGAACACGACGAAGACGGTCTGCTTGTTCCCACTGCCAGATAGTAAAGCTCTGGCCTTGACCGCTTTGTCTTCACCCTTTTGGTGCTCGTAGAACGTTTGGCCTCGAACGTGTTTGACCGCCTCATCGAAGCCGTGCCATCCCTGTGAGCCAGCTCCAGCCGAAGCACCGCCCGCATTGGCGCTGCTGTTACCCTTTATCACGGAGAGCAAGTACTGCTTCTGGAGAACGCATTGAACAAGCCGGATTGAGAGCGGGGCATAACCGCTGTACACGTACGAGACATCGTTCGGGTCGTCCTCCTGGACTTCGTCTACAATTAGACGAAGCTGCTTGCGCAAATATGTGTAGTTCGTCTTCGTGCCACTGAACCCGGCATTGCCTGTCATGGGGATCATTCCGGCCAAAGGCGATGACCTTGACAGGAACAACTGAAGCTTGTCCAGGTTGTGAAGAGTCAAGATGTGTTGGTAGCCGTAACCCTCGAGGATCAAACGCCTGAAATGGTCAAATTCCTTGGTTTTGATGCCGCCGGATATGCAGGAGTAAATGCACAGGAGCCTCAGAGTCTCACGCATTGGAGCATCTCGAGCGATCAATTCCTCGATTCCATCTGACTGAGACGATGGATCGGCTCCAGCAGCCAGATTTTGCTGGACTTCAAGCAGCCCCTTGAAAAGATCCGTCCGTGTGTGTTTGATTATTTCGTCGGCCAGGCTCGTATGCACCATCGCGCTCTGATGCTCTTGTTGATGGCCTGGTAACTGATTGACAAAGTCCTTCAGTTCTGCAATGGTCTTTGTCTTGTGCTTCGTTTCATAATCCCTCTGTACCTGCTGTAGTCGCCTCGCTACCTTCTTGAGTAAACTGCCGACAATCGCAAAGTTGGCATCGCGTAATTGTTCGTATAACTTATCGCTCGAGTCTAGTTGAATCGTTCGCTTTCGACTCTGAGACGTCGCTGCTGAGGACTGCGCGGAAGCTCCGACAACGGTGGTGTCTACCTTTGTTTGATTATTCTGAATCTCAAAAACCTCATCTATAAGGCCCTCGTATGTAAGCTGGGTCAAGAGCGGCGTGACAAAGTCGACCTCGCGATCGATGATGATCACACTCTCGTTCGTGGTACTGGGTGTTAGTCCGATCTTGTTTGCCTCATTTCTGTCTTCGGCCGCCAGCAGTTCTTGTCGCATGCGCGAGAGAAGATCCGATACCTTCTTGGCATTGTCGCCTTTTCCGATAATTCGAGGGAAGAGTCCGTGATTCCGCTGAATTCCCATGAGCGCCTTGGCCATTAGAAAATTAGGTGTCGCATCTTTGGAGAGATACAAGTCCCGAAAGGACTGGTCCAGCTCAAGCGATAGAACATCCTTTTCTAGAGGAAAGAAGTATAGGGGTAGTTCGGATATATTCACGTCACCCAAGACGCCGGCCTGCTCCAGTATTTGGTCGGAGACGAGAGTGCGGCGGGGTACCCAGAAGACGTGAAAGTCATGGCCTGTTTGGCTTTCGTGTTGCACTCGCTTGATCTGGGCTAGAGAGATGTGAGCATCGCCTGCCTGTAGGCGATCCGGTGAGTAATATCGACCAACCTGCTACGGCTTCCGCATGGCGACCGGATTCACCCCTCGCGACGAAGACGACGTTGCGCTGGCTCGTGTCGACGTTGTCATTTTCCAATATGAAGAACTTGTCGACCCCATACTCCTGTAGCACACCGACCTTGACGATGATACCAATAGGTCCCACGAGGCTCCGATCAAGGACGATGTTCTTCTTACCACGAACCTAACAATTCAGAGTGAATTAGCTCGCGATGTAGTTCCAGGGCCATAGGCAAGCCTTACTTACACCCTCGAGCAGATAGAGCAGATCTTTCCGAGCTTTATTCCGAATCTGCTCGGTGCTAAATTCGGTGCGAGGAGCCATGACGGCTCAACGCATAGGGGATGAGGGTCTGGAACTTGGATGGAACTGGATACTGCCGATGGAGAGTTGGTTTGCGGTGAAGCTCTGCCTACACGGCGGGGCAGATGATCAGCGCAGCTTGCGCTTCTAAAACCGACGTCATGTGCCGGAACAGCAAACACCGACAACACCGTCACCTATCAGTCTTACGGTTTCAAGGGCGGATGCATGGCTTTGGTCGAGATGATCCACTCATATCATTAGGATTTGTCTCTTTAAACAACATTTCCGATGGTCATGGTCAGGTGATCTGCATTCTCCCGACGCAATGACACAACGTTGAGATTAAACACACGCCGGCAACAGTTTGACATAAACACAAACAACCACCTTATAGAGTCCCGAAACAAACCAGACTGCCGTTCGCCGAAGAGAATCAAACTACATTCGTGGGTAAGAACGCCCAAGTGTGGTCAAGACGACCGATATGTATTTCATGTTCCTGCCCACCGCCCCAAGGGCAACGCCGAGCACCATAAGCAAGATGCATGTCCAACAAGGCTCGCTTCTCGTCTAGACGGTATTATCGTGATAGAGAAAATCAATGTCGCGTGGGCGCAGCTTGTTTTGCCGTACGAACTCCTCATCGCCCGGCGGCCGCTCGTTCTTGTTGTTGCTGGTCAGCATGCTCTGGATGCTCATGCAGACGCTTTGGACGCTTTGAACGGGGCTCCAACCCTGCTGGCCGAGTAAGTCGAGACAGATGATGCCATTCGAATAGATGTGTGGGTGTATTGGGATCGGGCGGTCGGGCAGTTTCTCAAAGGTGACTTCTGGCGGTTCTTGACGATGCGGATCAGTGAGACGGAGCAGGGGGATGTTGAGCGATAGGCAATGGCATACCAATGGGGTACATCTTAGGGAACTTGAACTTGAGTCTGTAAATTTGGCTCTGATACAGGGGATTCTGGTCCAATACCCGAATATCGAGGAACCAGTCGCCTGCAGCGGTGTCGACTCGGTCTATCAGGTCTATGCCGGGGGGCATACCGTCCTTCTGGATCTTGGCCAACTCCTTCACCAGCCGCCTGTCGCGCGTTGCACCCGCCATCTCTAACCTTGTGAGTTGATGGTACGGAGGGAGAGGATAGAAGTCAAGGTAAAGTTAGCCTGGGAGTCCTGCGAACACTGGGAGTCAGATGGGACGCTTGTCTAAACGGAAACAGCTCGTGGCGGGGCTGTGCCTCAGGCGGGTCGATCCACTGAAGAATGGCATTGTTTTGGACTCTAGCGCGTTGAACTGAGCATCAAACTCCCGTTTTCGGGATGCATCATTAGGTGGACTAAGCAGGCATGCAGAGATTGACCTTCTTCGGATACTCATAATGAAATAACCGAAAACTCGTCGGAAGTCGTTATTAACCTTGAAATTGGGCCTTCGTCATGTGAGACTAGTGGCTGGTGAACCTCGACGCCCAAGGTACAGTCAAACCGCTTGGACAATTGCCACTGCCTTTATCGGCCGCCAAGGCAAACGCAGTTCTCTGTTGTTCCAAAACAAGGTCAAAGCTCGTGCAATATGCCCATATTTTGAGTCCATGTGTAGTAGTCCTAGCCAGATGAACGAAGAAGGACAGGATTTTGAAGTGGGATTTCCGGCGGTTGGAGGCCCTATCAACTAGGTTCATGGAGTCTTCCCCAGTGACCCTCGGCACAAGCTGAAGCATTCATCGCCTTTCTTCCTAATCGATGAGGGCGCTCAATTGTTCAGTGCTGATTTAGTCAGTCTTGTAGGGCTGAGGGCAAAAGGCAAGCCCGATATTCTATGGATTGGAGGTAGGAGAGAGGCCTGTAAAATCAGCCAGCAGGCTGCCTCAGCCTCAGGGACTTTGGAATCGGGTAGAGAGGTAACCACTGCCACAAATGCCCTCCCCTAGTGCTGAGGCAGTGGGTCTCGTCAGATGCCGCTGGAGCGCGCCTCGTCAGCTAGACTACAAGAAGAGTTGATGTTCCTCCCATCTGAATTCAGCTGTCGCAGGAGATTTCCTCACCTCCATCTTTCCTCCTGTCATCTCACGATATCACTTCGTTGGTATATACCTACAATTCTCAGGTCCATCACGTGTCCCGTCTTTCCCTTCCGTGCCACGACTACCCCGCCATCGTGTGCTATGAGCTGTAAGTCAATGCTTCCCGAGCTTCATTCTCCCCGCATCTATCTACGAAGCACCACAACGCTATCTCGAGTGTCGCCGCCTATCTGAGGTGGTCTCTCTCGAGTGTCGACTCTTCTGTCTCTTCTGAGTTCATGCATGCTGACGATGACTTCTTCATTTTTAGTTTCCGGCATGCTGAATCGGCTACATGGCCAACCCGAAAGCTACGATAAGAAGTGCGCCATCTACCCCTCTTGTCCTTGACGAAGCAGCACGTCCTAACCGACATCCAGGGCTAAATATCGATTCGGTCGGACGCTCGGTGCCGGCACCTATGGCGTGGTTCGCGAGGCCGACAGCCCTTCGGGCAAGGTCGCTGTCAAGATCATCCTGAAGCGTAATGTCAAGGGGAATGAGCAGATGGTCTACGATGAGCTTGAGATGCTGCAGAAGCTTAAGCACCCTCATATTGTCAAGTTCGTGGACTGGTTCGAGTCAAGGGTGAGCAGCTGGCAGGCAGCAGCTTCGGCAGTGGCTACGGTGCTTACACTCCTCCTAGGACAAGTTCTACATTGTAACCCAGCTTGCGACTGGCGGGGAGCTCTTCGATCGTATTTGCGAACAAGGGAAATTCACCGAGAAAGATGCGGCCGAAACAATCAAACAAGTACTTTTTGCTGTTGATTTCCTCCACAGAAACCAGATAGTCCACAGAGGTAACCCGCAAACAGGCAAAAGTGAGTATTTCCTGATGGAGCTGACCTCGTTTTCTAGACTTGAAGCCCGAAAACCTGCTATATCTCACCAGAGATCTCGACTCTGACCTGGTCCTAGCCGACTTTGGCATTGCCAAGATGCTAGATGGCAAAGGCGAGTCGCTCAAGACCATGGCAGGATCTTTCGGTTACGCTGCTCCCGAGGTCATGCGCAAGGAAGGTCACGGCAAACCAGTCGATATGTGGTCTATGGGTGTCATAACATATACTTTGCTTTGCGGCTACTCGCCGTTCAGGAGCGAGACCCTTCAAGACTTGATCAGGGAGTGCAGCGACGCCCAGGTTGTCTTTCATGAAAGGTACTGGAAGGATGTGAGCAATGATGCGAAGGACTTCATTCTCCAGCTCATCGACCCCAACCCCAGTGCACGTGCAACGAGCGAGGTATGTGCCCATGCTGTTCGCACTAGACACCAGGTACTAAGACAAGGATGTGTAGCAAGCCCTGAACCACATTTGGCTCAGCGGTGAGAATGCCACCGACCACAACTTGCTGCCCGAGATCAGATCTTTCCGTGCAAGGAGCAAGTTCAGGCGTATCATCGAGAAGATCAAGCTTCAGGGCAGGATCCAAAGACTCAGGGAGGAGGAGGAAAACCCCGAGGATTCGGATCTCTCAGAGATTTTCCGAGAGATCGCCTTGGCTAAGATTGCGGATGAAAAGGAGGAGAAGGAAGTCCTACGAGTCACTGAGAAAGCGGTACAAGAAGCGAAGCGCCGAAGCTTCCAAGCTTGAGTGGTATGTTCGCACTGCCGCTTCGTGTGCGGAAGTCGATTTACAGATCTCGACTTCCTATAGCTTATGTCGACTGGGGAGGATCTTCCGAGACGAGACAATCTAAGGATAAGTAACCAGCAGAGGCAGAGATAATTTGTGTTTGTGGCCTAGAGCGCCTTGTTTCAGACTGTTCAAATAATGAGTTATGGACAGGGTTTTGGGACTGTGTGTTTGTTGATCAATGAGTTTACATTTTGGGTGCTCAATGCAAGACAGTTCTCATCTAACACCTACGTACCCAGACAAATCCTAGATCCCCCCAAAGACGCCCTTAGATTTCAATGCCTTCCGTTTTCCAAGTTTTCCCATCCCATTACAAGAAAGTCTAGCAACGCATTGTGCGTGGTCCTGGTCTCATACTTCGTTTCTCGCTAACCAAATAGATATATAACATCGAAAGCAACAAGGTCACATGAAGAGAAATAGAGATAAGACACTCATACAAGGTCCGCCAGGGCGCTGCTCCGCAGAGCCTCATAGCGCTCAACGTCGAACCGCTTCCTCTGCCACCCCGATGCTCGGAGACGTTCGATGCGAGCATGGACATCCAAGGCTCGAATCTCAGCGTCTAGGGGGCCGGGAGGCGGCGTCGGGGCTCTTGCGAATTCTTCCTCGATTGACGAGAGATGGATCGTGATTTGGCGCTGGAGGCTGTCGAGGATGCTGCAGTAGCGGTGGATGGAACGTGCTCGAAGAAACGGATCAGAGCGTGGAGGCGTTGGAGATTCGAGATAAAGCTGAGGCTTCTTCGAGGACAAGGCGGACAAGGGAGCGCCGAGGTGTTTGGAAACCATGGAAGGAGGAAGTGTCACTGCATCGATGATTTCAGGAGACGATCGGCCAGACCAGTCACCGATGCCGCCCATGCCCAGCGTTGGTGAGTCCGGACGAATCAGGGGGTCGACAGGAGTGTCGCTCCAGGTGACGCGCTTCTTGATCTTCGACTGACCCAATGCCGGTTTCTTGATTGCGGAAGCCCTCGGCGACACGGGCATAATGGCGGTTGATGCACTCGAGATCGTGGAAGCCTGAGAGCTTACGGAGCTCGCGGGCGAGTGAAGGCCGGGACAACAAACGGGTGCGCCGGGCTGGCGGGCAATGGTTTCGGCAGTCCTGATGAGTTCCGAAGCCTGAAGGTAATGCTGACGCGCTTGACGAAAGAGGTCATGACGGAAACCAGAGGTTTCCTTGATCCCCCGAGCTTGCATCTCCGAAGCGCTCGCGGCGTAGAAGTGAAGGTAGACGAGATATGCAGGTTCAACAACGTCCTTTCGCTCATGTCAGTCAGGCTCACTATATCACTTCAAGCAGGCGGCTTACAGATTCGCGAATGTTATCCAAAATCTCAAAGCAGCGGGCCACACATGGCCGATACCGCCGATTTAAGTATTCCCTCTTCACGTCGGCCACAACAGATGTCCACTCCGCAATTGTGTACGGCAAGATGTGCAACGATTCGGAGACTTGCTGAGCCAGCCGCTTGTTGGGAGTCTGGGGTTTCCTCGACGTGGTGGTGTTGGCGTTCCTCCTCCCGCGTGGCATCGTGGTGGCTGGAGTCAGGGTAAGGGGTAAGAGAGAAGCCATGATGCGATCTTCCTCTGATCCAAGATGACGAGACCGGGTCCAGCTTGGACGAATTTGGTGGGCAGTCCTATATGCGCCGAGGATTGGTTGTCAGTGACGGTGCCTGTGACCAATGTGTACGGCAATTCGTTCCTCGATTCGAGGGACGATCTAGTTGGAAGCTGACAACTCGTAGGACGAAGAAAGGTTGTGTTACCCGAGTGCCTATACGAGAACGACGGATGATAGTGACGTCGAGGAAACGTGTGTGAGACAAGGCGTCGATAGAAGATGCGACACACAGCACGACATAAGAAGTGTGGAGGGGGATGGATTGGAGGAGTTCCGGGGGTAGGTTGAGCTGAAGAGAAACCTGGACGAAGCAGGACCGGGACTTTGAGAGGCAAAGTTTGAAGGTCAAGTGGTTCTGGAATTTGATTCTCGACTGAGCTTTTCCAAAGAGAGGCGCCGTTAGGTTGAAGTATAATTAATGAGAGTTGGTTTGGGGATAGCGAGCGAGGCTTCGAGATCGGCGAGTAATGGAGCGATGGGTCGTGTCGTCTGAAAGCGGGTGCGAAATGTCCGAAATCTGCAACGACAGATCTTTTCCAATTCAGTAAAAGAAGAGAACAGAAAGGAAAAAAAGGAAGGCCCCAAAAAATGATGAGTCAAAAAGGCAACGTAGTTGGTCTTGGTGTCTCGTGGCAGCTTAAGGAGATGTTCGCTTCTGAGGCGGTGGTTTCGAATGATTGTTCTCCCAAGAGGTTGACGCCGTGACGCCGTCGTCCCGATGGACCGGATGGTTCTCTCAGTGAATGGAGATGAGCCAACCCTGTGCGCGCGAGTGAGCGACGCGGACGAGTCGAAGACAAGGAGGAGGCAATCTCGAGAGTGAAATTGGATCCTGTTCAATCCAATCCAATACCATTGTTCAATGCTACGAGGAGAATTGACTAGACCAACAAACAATCGCCAACACTCGCCTGCTCGCACACGCAGGCCCTCTTAGACTCTGCAAAAATTCTCCCACGACAAGAATTTGTCACCAACATCTCTCGCCTCTCATCCGGGGCTCGGGTGTCCCGCCAGTCTTATTCCAAAACCCTCGACTCCACTAGTAAGTCATGCCTGTCCAGGTGGGCTTCACGAGGGGAACGCAAAGAAGTAGAAAAATCCTTTCTGCAGCAAGGTCTGCGACAATGGAGAGGAACCTGGGGGGGTCCATCTGCCGGGCCATCTCGACCCACTGCCGGGGTTGCCTGTCGCAGGGTCTCCCCATCGCACAGCGACACCGCCCGTTTGTCTCGTCGTTCGTGGATTACGACGACGCTGCTTCACTGTCGGTGTGCCGGAGGATGGATATAAGTTCCGGCAGACCGGGGAAGATCCACGCATCTACCCAGAGAGCGCGGGCCCTGAAGCGGTTTGTGCTGACCGTCGAGAGTTGCGAATAGCGTCAAGTTCAGCTGTCTAGGACATGGTCTAGGTTGCACAGCCAACAGTGTCCAGACCGATAGTTAAGATCCATTGAGATCCATCTTGGGACTGGGGAATGGACGTTTGAGTTTGCGCGAGGACTGTGCCTCGTGATTGAGTTCAGCCTTGAGGGCTGATCCATACCACTGCCCTCATCGTCGCCGTCAAGTTGGCGGGCCGACCGCCGTGTCGTGGGCGAGCGATGGCGAGATGAAACCAGTTCGGCGCAAAGAAGGATGGATGGATGGATGGACGCCGAAGCCGAATCGTCGATTTGTCTCAATGATGCATGGCATGACATCTTCGCGTGCGAGCAGATGCAGGGGCTAGGTTTTGCGTCAGGGCCCGGGATCTACCATGTATACGCAGCCCGCGGGTGGTGCTTGTCACCTGCAAGGTACCAGACGTGTGGTCCCGACGAGTGCTGACTGGGAGAATCTAGATCCCTTTCCAAATGAATCGGTTTGGACGGGACGCACGCAAGACGACGTTCGCTATTCATCGGACCTACTCGTTGACCTGGAGATGGTGCTCTGTGTCCTGTGTCCTGAAAGCTCTCGATCATCATCCACCCGGTAGTCTTACAACAGCTGAAGTCTCAAGTCAAAGGTCCCTTGGCATTGTGCGAGGGTGCCCCCGTCTGATGGAGAATTTATCTTAGTGTCCGCTTACGCCAATCTTTGGGATGGCCGTGCTCCCCGAGGACAATTACTTCTTTTGGTCAAGCATCGCTCTAACTTGCCTCCGTGCGCCGAAACAAATCCTCCAATACCACATAGCACCGATACCGTCTCGTTGGGGGACCTTAACTTCGTTACATGACACATGGGGTCTTTCAGTTGGCTGGAGCAGGCGTCACTTTGTCCGCACCGGCGGACTGATCAACCGCCTGGGGTACCGCCTCTGCGTCAGGCTTCGAGTCGGTCTTGACCTCATCGCCCTTGATACCGTGGACAACTCGCAGGCCCTCGGCCTGGCGCGTCAATCCCTCCAACTCCCGCTTGCGTTGAAGTCGAACTTTGACCTCCTGGGCCATATTCTTGAGATCAACGAGCACACCTTCCTTCTCCGGATGACCCTCTTGGAGACCCATCTCCTTAATCTTGACTTTGCCCCCAGCAACCTCATCCTCGCCAAGGAAGATACCAAAAGGAACCCCGTTGACTTCGGCGGCCTTGAACTGTGCGGGCAGCTTGGGCTTAACCTTGTACAGAAACTCGGCCTATCCAATCGCGTCAGTAAAGTGTGCGGTCCGAACAACGATCCCACTGCCAAGGGGGAGAGAGATCAACACCAACCTTGATGCCAGCCTCCCAAAGCTTGGCACAAACCGCCATACGCTCCTTCAAGAGGCCCTTGCCGCCAAACGCCATGACATACACGTCGACTTCGTTTCCGCGTACGGGCGTCGAGCTCTTGTCCGCCGTCATCCTCGCCTCGATGATGGAAAAGATCCGGTCCACGCCAAACGAGATGCCTACGCAAGGAATCTGGGTCTTTCCCGAGAACATGCCAACGAGGTTATCGTAGCGACCGCCCGCAGCAACACTGCCCACGCCAACCGTGGGGTCGTCGGAGCGATCGTCGTCGTCGGCACCCTCCTTTCCCTTCTTCTTGGACAACTTAGGCGCCCCGCCTCCAGTTCCAGGCGTGACCTTGGGGGCGGACCCCTCCGTAATGACCTCGTAGATGAGTCCTGTGTAGTAATCCAAGCCTCGGGCTAGGCTGAGGTCAAAGGAGACCCTGTCTAGAACATCAAAGGACTCCAGATAGTCAAAGAGCAGAGCAAGGTCGTCCATGCCCTGTTTCATCGATGCGTTGGCTGCGAGTTCCTCGTTCGCCCTCAACTTCTCCAGTAGATCATGCTTTCCCTTGAGAACAACCCACTCTCCGATCCGGTCGGCAATGTCCTCCGCTAGACCCTTTTCCTCAGTCATCTCCTTCCGCACATCGGCCCAGGGCAGCTTGTCAAGCTTGTCGACGGCCGAAGAGATGGTGCGAATCTTGTCCTCGGGTACACCACAGACCTGGAAGATGCCGTCCAGGACCTTACGGTGGTTGAGCTTGATCGTATAACCGCCGTTCCACCCCAGCCCCTCGAAAACTTCGCAGATGATGCGGAGAACTTCGGCATCGGGCAGCATAGGGTCGAAGGTGCCCGCAATATCAAAATCACACTGGTAGAACTCCCTCATACGGCCCTTGGTCATCGCTGGCTGATCCCTTCGGTAGACCTTGGCAATGTGGTACCGCTTGATGCTCTGAATATGCTTGTTCATGGCGAGAAAGCGAGCGAATGGTACCGTCAGGTCATACCGCAGAGAGCACAACTCTCCACCCTGGTCGGCCAGGTCGTAAATGAGCTTGCTGTCCTCGCCATATTTCCCAGACAGAATCTCCTTGAGTTCGAAGACGGGCGTGTCGATCGTCACTCCTCCGTGGCGCTTGAAGACTTCAGTGATGGTGCTGAAGATCTTGTCGCGAATGACCATTCTCTTGCCCTCCCCTTGAACCTGTCAGCCATTCTGTCGAAGCGGGATCGCAAACGTCCATTCGGGGGGTTGAAGCCTACAATCCTTGGTGCCCTTTGGGGTCTTGAGCTCGAACTTTGTCTTAGGCGCCATCTCGTCGTGACTCGTCGACGGTGCTGAGCGCAGGGCAGATGAGGACTTCAAGGTGCGAGTGATGATTGCTTTTGGTGTGACGCGTATTAGAGAGAACTGTGGCCGCCGAGGGCAAAGAGGCCCCAAAGTTAAGGTGGCCAGAGGGAATTTCTTTCGTGCAGTTTGCTTCATGAGGGTTTAGACCCGTTGGGCTTTTTCCGCGCCTACCACTCATGAGACGTCTGCGCGACTGCCAGGGCCTTACCTTATTTTTTTCGCAAAGTTTAGGCCCCAAATCGCGGAACAAAAAGCATCCATTCCGGCGGGGTCTCTGGCGTTTCAGGTCCTGTAGGGTTTTGGCGGGGTGTGCCCAGTGAGTCAAGACCCTATCACTTAAAAACATTCTCAACATGGCGACCCTATCGGCAGAAGAGAGGTTCGCCCTCATCAGGGAAAACCTCGCCGAGATCCTCAATCCCGAGATCGTCGAGGGTATCATTGCCGAAGGACGCAACCCAAAAGTTTACTGGGGTATCCGGCCTTCTCCTGTCGCATTCAAGCTCATACTAATCCCCTCAAGGAACTGCCACAACCGGTCGGCCTCACACCGGATACTTTGTGTCGGCTATGAAGATTGGCCAGCTGTTGGCTGCCGGCTGCGAAGTTACCATTCTCCTCGCCGACATCCATGGCTTCCTCGACAACCTCAAGGCTCCATTGGAGCTCGTGAACCACCGATCTGCCTACTACAAATTCGTCATCACTTCCATGCTGAAGGCGGTGGGCGTCCCCATCGACCGACTGAAGTTTGTGCTGGGCAGCTCCTACCAGACAAGCGCCGCCTACACAATGGACGTCTACAAGCTGGCCTCTCTGGTGTCAGAACACGATGCCAAAAAGGCCGGTGCTGAGATTGTGAAACAAACGGCAAACGCTCCACTCAGCGGCCTCATTTACCCCATCCTCCAGGTGCTCGACGAGCAGTACCTCGACGTCGACGTCCAGCTTGGTGGCCTAGATCAAAGGAAACTGTTCACGGCCGCCACCGAGTGGTTACCGAAGATCGGATACAGACAGGTAAACCAATCGTCCTCGGCTGTGGGCCAAGGCTCATCATATTCCAGCGCGCGCATTTCATCACTCCCATGATCGCCGGTCTGAACGGCAACAAGATGAGCTCCAGCGACGAAGGTATGAGTGCCAACGGCACGTCTTATATCATTGCTAATAGTTCACAGGGAGCAAGATTGACCTTCTCGATTCCCTCGACCTTGTCAGCAAGAAGGTTCGAAAAGCAGAATGCGTCCCTAAAATCGTCCAGGGCAACGGTATCTTGGCGCTGGTGGAGTTCGTCCTGCTTCCGGCCTCATCTCTCAAGCTAGGACGTCGCGAGTTTGTCGTCAAGCGCGAACGGGAAGGCCTAGAGCCCTTGGTCTACACAGACATTGGACAACTCCACGAGGATTACGAAAAGGATGTGGCAAGTCTATCGTGCCCATTCCGTGATCCGAAGCTAATGCTACTCAACAGTTGACGCCCCAGATGATCAAACCCGCCGTAGCCGAGGCCTTGAGCGCAATCATGGCCCCCATCCATGGGGACTACGAAGCTTCGAAGGAGTGGCAGGAGATTACCTTGAAGGCCTATCCACCTCCGGTAAAGAAGGAGAAGAAAGTCAAAAATAGGGGCACCCGATTTCCTGGAGCCCAGGATGGCGATGCTCGGAAGCAAGCAGATGCCGTACTTTCGGAGCGTCCAAAACCTGAAGAGAGCCCCTCTAACTAAGTAGTGACATCCTTCGTTGTATGAAGTAGTCTGTATACTGTCTGTTATGATCTAGGCTCGTCCGCCTACCTGGACGACGTCAGCTGCATCTATACGCTGGCCTCTACCACACCCTCGGCGCCACTGCCCCTGTTCGAGACTCAGACACATCATGTTGCCTGTTGGGTTCATTCTGTTTGTCATTTCGAGCGATTTTCTCAATCACCAGGCGAACTAAACTGCGATAATCTGGTTTAGGATTATCATAGAGAGACGGCCTTAGCGCGAAGACGAGTCACCAGCTACCCTACATGCTCGTCTCGGTACAACGTTGAAATAACACGTTAATCTCACATCCCCTTGTCTACACTGATGTGCGCACAGAACTTCAGATCAGCTGATGGACTATATATCAGCATCATCTGTGTTCTGCATGATTATCTCGCATTGTTGTCGAAGAGCGTGGCAGGAAGCTCTGAGTCATAGGGAATGGAAGATTATCAAAACTACTCAAACCAAATCAATGTGATAGAGGACCCCATGCATGACGTGCCTTGTGATGACCCAAACCGCCAAATGACATGGGGTTATATGGTGTGGATGCTGAGTCGGGCATCTAATGCTGCCGCTCCCGCGAGTGATTACGAGGACCGCTGACACGGGTGTGTGTGATCAAGCTGAATCCCCCCGGGGTCTGAACGGACAACTGACCTCTCAAGATAAAAAGATAATATAAAAATCACAAGAGAAACTAGAGCATATGTTAGGGTCGGTTAGTATTAGAGTTATGGTTAGGATTCGGGCTAGGGACAGGACCAGAGTTATTTTGTGATATGTCTTTTTAGGGGTCAAGGGCCAGGTGAGTCCCGGGGGTGCTCAGCCTGACTGTACAATGTTGCCTAGAGGGTAGAGTCAATAGTAAGAAAGCCTCTTATTCATTTTATTTGTATCACTAAGTACATACTATTTCAGCTAGTGAACCTAAATTCTAGCCTCGACTGGTAATCCATGCAGACCGGGCTGCAAATGGCGAGACCCGAGCGGCGCATGCATCCTAATCGAGAAGGAAAAAGTCTCCCCGTACTTCTTTGATTATGTTTTCAATGTCGCTGAGATAGGATCAGTGATTTCTGCAGTTTGTCCTCTTAAGTATCTCTCGACGCGCGTCATTGAGTCTCGCTTCTCGTCCATCTCTCGTCGATGAATCGGAAATTCCTCTCCCCAGTTCCTGCCTAGCATTCACCTCAAACCTTTGAGAGAAGATGAACAACGCAGATAAGGAAACCTTGTCGACCACGGAAAACGAGACGCGAGAGCGGACAGCGGTGTTCGCAGACTATCTCGTCAGTCACTGAAAAGAAAACCCTAGTACCTTTCCTAATACTAATCAAATACCGTAATATAGCGCATCTTCAAGTATGCAACAAGATGGGATTTTTTGGCCTATTTTGCCGGAGTCTTCGCCTCGATCGGCGCAGGTGTCGTGAGCTTCCCCCTCCTCCCAACTTCCACCCCTATCCACTTGTTGATAATTCTTCTAGACACTTCCCTTGATGAATGTCGTTTTCGGTAGGTAATTTCCATGGGCTAAATAATCGGACTAACAAAGTGCAGGCCGATTTGTTGATTCCTTTAGCAATTTCTTCCTCTCGAATAATACCTTAACCAAAGATAATTTCCTAAAGGATCTTGACCAGCTCTCGTATGTAAATTTGTGAGGAATGTTGTGCTTTATGCTAAGGTCTCAAGGTTATATATGTTTTATTTGTTTGTTGGCCGATTCGTTCTTATTTACATCAACAAGGTGCGTTGCTCTCTCCTTGATCGATCTTGCTAAGTAAATAGTTTGTGTTTCGGATGATCGGGATCAGGTTATCGTCAGAAATTCGCCTTCACTATTTGCGACGGCTCTTCGGCCAGAGCATCCATGTTCTCGACTCCATGCCTCCCGGCTATGCAACAGGCACAATTACATCCACTGCCAATGTTCTGCAACTGGGCATTTCGGAGAAGTTGGGAATATTTGTCGAATACAACGCCACAATCATCGCGGCAATCATCGTGGCTTTCACGGTGAATTGGAGACTCACACTAGTCACGTCATCTGTCATCGTGTTCCTTCTTCTCGTCATAGGCACTCTTCTGCCATTTATCATGAAAGTGAATGCGGATGTTACAAAGGCAGGCGAATCATCCTATAGTCATAACGGCGTTTCTGATACAAAAATAGTCCGAGGGAATGGCCACTGCTGTTGCCAGCGAGGCCATGTCCAGCATAAAAATGATTGCCGCTTGCGGTGCAGAGCTACGCATGGCCAAGAAGTATGCCGCCTTTGCCCAGGAGACGAGAAAACATGCACAGAGAATGTCTCCTTTGGTGGCGGCGCAACTGGGACTAGTTTTCTTTGGATTATACGCGAGCTTCGGACTTACATTTTGGTACGGAACGAAGTCATATCTGGACGGAACAGTGGCAAATGTTGGTGATATCATGGTGTCCGTACGCCTCTCTTGATCCTGGGCTCTGCTGACGTTCCAGCGTGCTCTTTTCCATCATGATGATGGTCATTTCGATCGAGCGTACTTCTACGCCAATTCTAGCCATTGGCAAAGCTTGCGTAGCCGCTTGCGAGTTTTTCACAGTCATCGATGCTCCGCAGCCAGATACAGGTGTTTTGAAACCCCCCGAAGTATCTTCGACCGAGGACATCGTATTCGAGAACGTCACGTTTGCGTACCCAAGTCGGCCTCATGTCAAGGTCTTGGACGAGTTGAGTCTGCGCATCGAAGCAGGCAAGACCAACGCCATAGTTGGGCCCTCAGGATCCGGGAAGAGCACCATTGTCGGGTTGATCCAAAGATGGTATTCCCTCCAGGACCAAGCCATCATCCCCAAGGCAGTCGAGAAAAAGAAGGATGGAAAGAAGGACGGCGAATCCGCAACTGAAGCCGAACCCACTGGACCGCCAGTCAAGCTTTGTGGCACCATTTCCACCTCTGGACGTGATCTAGGAGAGATTGACTTGAACTGGTGGAGATGTCAGATTGGGCTGGTTCAACAAGAACCCTTCTTGTTCAACGACACCATATTCAAAAACGTCGCCTACGGCCTGGTCGGGTCAGAGTGGGCCGAAGAGTCTGAAGAGAGAAAGAGGGAGCTTGTTAAACAAGCTTGTGCTGAAGCATTTGCCGATGAATTCATCTCTAGACTTCCCGACGGATATGAGACCGTGGTTGGAGATTCAGGAGCTAGGCTGTCAGGCGGTCAGAGACAGCGCATTGCCATCGCGCGGTCCATCGTGAGCAACCCCAAAATCTTGATCCTCGATGAAGCGACGAGTGCTATTGATGTGCGTGGTGAGAGGATTGTTCAGGCCGCTCTCGACAGGGTAGCTCAGAGCCGAACCACGATTACCATTGCCCATCGTCTATCTACTATCAAGAAGGCTCATCGTATCATAGCCTTGCAGAGGGGACAAGTGGTGGAATCTGGAACCCACGAGAGCCTCATCACCATCGATGGCGGAGTATACGCTGCTCTCGTCGCAGCCCAGGCTCTGTCCCTCGGCGAGCCTACAGAGGCAATCCATATTGCCAAAGAGCACGGCTTAGCCCGGGAGAGGAGCGTCGCTAACTCCGAAAGAAGCCCTGCCGAAGAAGCCGTGGCCTCCAAGCGGCGAGGCTTTGTGAACAGTTTTGGTCGTTTGTTCTTTGAGTTGAAAACCGTGTGGATTATGTTTTTCACTTCAATTGCTTTTGCAGCCGTCGCCGCATCGTCCATCCCCCTTCAGGCCTATCTTTTTGCACAGGTCATCAACGCCTTTCAGTATACGGACTCTAAGTTGCATGAAGAGGGCACCTTTTGGCCAAAAATGTGGCTTACCCTCGCGATAGCCACAGGGGTCTCATATTTTTCGGTCTTTTTTTTCTCGACCCGTATGTCAGCTGTCGTGCGCGAGAAATATAGCCAGCAATATTTCAACGCAGTCCTGTTCCAGAAGACATCGTTCTTTGACGAGGAAGACCATTCCCAAGGTACTATGACTTCTCGAATCGGCCAGGATCCGAAGCAACTAGAAGAGCTTATGGGCGTGAACATGGCCAGCGTATGGATTGCAATTTTCAACGTAGTTGGATCCATCACCATTGCCTTCTCCTTCTCCTGGAGGCTGGCCTTTGTCTCTTGCGTTGTTATTCTGCCCATCATGCTCTTCTCAGCCTACTGGAGACTCAAATATGAAATGGAGTTTGAAAAGATGAACAATGAGGTCTTTGCAGAAAGCTCTAAGTTTGCCTCAGAGTCGATTGGCGCTTTCAGAACCGTTACCGCTCTAACGCTCGAGAACTCGATCACGGACCGTTACGAGAAACTACTGAAGGATCACCGCTATTCTGCATACCGAAAGACAAGATTCGTCAGTCTCATCTTCTCCTTTGCTGACTCTTGCACAATGGCATGCCAATCGCTCAATTTTTACTACGGAGGTCGTCTCCTTGCGGACCACAACATCAACATCATTCAGTTCTTCATTTGCCTCATGTCGGCAATTCACGCCGGCGAAAGCGCTGGTCAAGGTCTGTCTTTTGGGCCCAACGTTGCGCAAGCCAATGCTAGCGCCAACCGCATTCTCGACATGAGGGAGACGTGCCTCAAAGATATCACACCAGGGTCGGATGTGATTCCCGACGCTGAAGGCGGTCTGAAGGTTGAGCTTCAGGATGTGCACTTCAAATATCCCACCCGAGGGGGAGCTGTCTTCCAAGGTCTTGGCCTGACGATCCAGAAAGGTCAGTTTGCCGCCCTGATCGGAGCTTCTGGCTGTGGGAAGACCTCCATAATTTCTTTGCTAGAACGGTTCTATGATCTCGACAGGGGCCGAATTCTTTGCAACGGCAAAGACATTACCGAAATTAACGTGTACCAATATCGCAAGTATATATCCCTTGTGGCCCAAGAAGCAACCCTCTTCCAAGGTATGAATCAAACCCCATGAAGATGAACCTCGATATGAAAATGTCGTCCTTTAAAGAAAACAATCCCCACAAGACCTCCCTGACCCGCTATAGGCACCCTTCGAGAGAACATCCTCCTCGGCGTCGATCCCTCCACCATCACCGATGAAGACCTCTACGCCGTTTGTCGCGACGCATCCATCCACGACTTCATCGTCTCCCTCCCTGAAGGATACAACACCGACATCGGCTCCCGCGGCGTATCCCTTTCCGGCGGCCAAAAGCAGCGCGTCGCCATCGCACGAGCCCTCATACGGAAGCCAAAACTCCTGCTCCTTGATGAAGCTACCAGTTCGCTCGACTCGGAAAGCGAGAAACTCGTACAGGCCGCCTTTGAGAGGGCGAGCAAAGGACGCACCATGTTGGTCGTGGCCCATCGACTTGCTACGGTCCAGGATGCCGATGTCATCTTTGTCCTTGGCGACGGCCAGTTGCTCGAGCAGGGTAGCCACGCGGAATTGCTCAGAAAACAGGGTGTTTATTGGCAGATGGTAAGTACTACAATAATCTTTTGTTGGCAGTTTACTGATCTGTGATAGTGTCAAAGTCAAGCTTTGGATCGATGACGGTAAGGGGCATTTTATCTAAATATACGTATTCTTACATGCGGGCGCCGGGTGCTATAGCTTTTTGCATACTCTTCTCTTAAATGTACAATACTAAATCTCAAATCCTGCCTATCTAACAGGTCCCATGCTAACAACTGAAGTCCTTGCTCTTGTAAATGTAAAGCTGAATGGCCTCTTTTGCCTCCGGCGGCCCTCCTTGCCTTTGGCTCGAGATTAGTTGTATTCTGTCTATTATTCTCATTTTTCATACAGCCTCTAACCTGCGACGGCCTTATGTAGTAAGTGGATTAGAAGAACTAAAGCTTCAAGTTGCCGCATACGACG
>JAMYIC010002150.1:4336-16184 GCA_024112705.1 Microcera coccophila | reverse complement strand
CCTGTAGAAAAACACCACAAGGCGAGTATCAGGTCCATTAATGGACCTCGTAGACTCCCAAACGCCAGTCCGTATATGTATCAGAACGCCCGGACAAGGGGCAGTAGGAACTTATGTGCCAAGACGGGGGCAGGTGGATGTTTGGGACTATCAGCTGAACTCCGCCGAGGCTCATGCGGCGGCACATCCTGGATACACCTCTACCAACTCAGGATCCCCAACAGCCGCCCAATTTAGACTGAACAGGAAACAGGAAACAGGAGCAGAATTGCATGTCATCAAGATGTTCGATTATGATCCATCCTCCAGATACATCAAGCTGTCTCAGAATCCATTAAACCCTAGCCCCAATCCGTCAATCTGGATGGATATACCCGCAAAAACATGTCTTCAACCTCCAATCTACATACACATCTCTCTTCTCAATCAAATACCAAATTTCCCAAACCATGTACTAATCCAATAATATCTGTTCGCAGTCGGAGCTCCCTGGCGAGAGGCGACGCGTCAATCACATAAACATGCCATGTCAAATCAAAAGCATCGTGCTAACGCCGGCCCAATGCATGCCCAAATCCCATCGAAACGCCTTGCTTTTTTTCCTGGTGTCCAAAAATACAGACAGTCGCTATGCAGTTTGGTAACGGTGTTTGTGTCGCCGTTCGAGTCCGTAAGGAGTGAATCTATGTCAAGAGAGGCCGTAATAACGTCGTAATAAGGAGTGTCTAGAGGGGTATCATCATATGAAGGAGTGTCGTTCAGTTTCCGGGTATCGTAAGGAGCGTCAAGTATTATCAAATACATTAATTATGGTCCGTTGGCCTCGCCCGTCCGCCACGAAGAGTAGCGTCGAGCCTTGTTTGGTAAGGAGTGTCATGAGCCTGGGGTGGCAGGGTTATCCAGGCCCTCTTTTGGTATAGCGAGCGTCGAAGGAGTGTGTTGTACATTGCGTCTGTGTCGATTGGAAAGCAGCGAGTGAAGCAAAACCCGACAATCAAATAACTCTAGCTGGTGAAATCGTAAAATGAAATAAAAAATGGCAAGGCAGTCAGTCGGCCCGTTGCTTGCCCTTGCTGTTGGGGTTCTGCACCAAGGGAGCCTGCGCCAGCGGAGACTGAGGATGCGGTCCTGAGGACAGGGATGCCGTCTGTCGGTGTCGGGAGATCGGTACCGTCAAGGGGACGGGGGACTCGGGGAGAGGAAGCATCCCGAGCTGTTCAGGGTGGAGAAACGGCGATGGAGCGCCCACGAGCGACGCCATCAAGGAAGTAGGATCCTCATGAGGCGGATATTTCGGAGTAGTGGTTTTCCTGGGTGGCACCGGTCAATCCCTTTTTGTTCCTCGAGCGAAGGCCGGTGTGGGCGCCTTGAAAGCCTAGATCCACACGGGCTGGATAGGAGTGACGAACCCGACGCCAAAGTTGCGGTGCGAATCGTTTACCATGGCAGGAGAGCCTGTTTGATAGCCTGCCATGTCGAACGATCCGTATTCTTCCGTATCGCTATATGCGACAGAGCCTTCAAAGGTTGATGATGCGGGGCTGTAGGCGCCTGCGTACGCCGGAGATGGGATGCTCAGGTACTGCTGGCTCGGATATGGAGACGAAAGAGCCAGCGGGCTGACGGCGTGATGCGATGGAGGCCCCGAAGCGTTGAGCATCGGCATCTCCTCCGTACTGTAGCTGAAAGCTGGATTTCCATATGGCAAGTAGGCCTCAGTGGTGGCCGGCATCGGCAGTCCATCGTGAATGTGGAAGTTGGGTGGGTTGAACTGTGGGAAAGAAGGGGTCCTTTCCGGGTGGATCCAGCCCATACGTGATCGAAACTCGCTGACAGTATCGATGGGAAACTCCATGAGAGTCAACGGGGTCTGAAGCTCGCCCCTGGAGCTGCTGTTGGAGACATTGATGGACATGAGACGTCGGGCAATCTCCTCAACCGGTCCAGTAGTGAGACTACCGAAGTAGGCAGCACCAATCTCGGGGAAAAGTCGCTCCATGAGGAGGGCCACGGTGTACAAGTGGGCGATGACAACCAGAGAGTTGGGGGATCCATGGTAGTTTTGGAGATAGCCAACAGGCATCCAGAAAAGCCATGTCCTCAAAGGCTGGAGACGCTCAAATTGCTGGGCAATAGTGAGCGTGGGGCTGATCTTGCGAGAGCCTCGCAGGAAACCGATGAGGTGCTGGATCTGGGTTGTCTCTTCTTTGTGATGCTTGAGATGTGCTTCTACCTTCTGGACCTGCTCAAGGGTGCGCTGGTAGGCATCGAGATCCTCCGGTCGGGGCTGAGTAGGTCGATGATCTTTTCCAGGTGATGGAGGCGCAGTAGGGAAAGTGCTGCTCTCGGCGATGAAGTCTCCAAACTGTGACTCGTGTTTCCATGGGTCCATAGCATCGATGACCTGCATATCGGGTCAGTTGACGATTCAGTCACAGGTTCGATGTGGTTGAACTTACGGAAGAGGTTCCTTGCATCAGCTGAGTCCAGCTACGCCTGTATATCTTGTTAGCCGCCTACCCACGAAACCTGCAAAATGGGATCTTACCAATCGGTGGCCTGCCAGGACAGCACAAGAGAAGCAGCCAAGACAGCATCCGACGTCTCTCGAGAGAACGTGCTGATAGCCTCTTGCAACCCCTTCAGAGCCACGCCTCGGTGCTCGTAGGCCATGCTACCAACTAGGGGACAGTCGGTCAGGAAAGCGATGTGCATAGCGGAGAAAGCAAGCAGAGCGTGCATGACGTAGGGAGTCGTTGCGCCAATTCTAAGAAGGCTATCCGAAGAGTTAATCGAGGCTACAATATGTATGTCAAGGAGAGAACCGGCTTACGTAGGAATATGACGGGTCCACAACGTAAAGTTGTTTGCATCAATGGTTGCGAGCTGGTAGTACAGAGCAGCAACGTGGTAAATCAACCTCAGATCCTCGACGGAGTAGAGATGAGGCATGGGGGCCGGGTACAGTCCCAGGCTGGGAAAGGGAAAGATGCCGGTCCTCTGCCAGTCACCAATGGAGGCTTCGATCTGAGGCGTCCACATCAGGTCGGGTTTGTCAGGAGTGGTTGATCGGTCGGCATCAGGAACCGTCACGTCATTATAAGGACAGCGAATCTTGTGTTTGGTGCAATTGCGGCTGAAGATACACGTTAACAAAAGGCACTAATGGATGTTGGAGTTGCCCAGAGAAGGCAGGGAGGGGGTGGAACTCACCATTGAGGAAAGTTCTCGTCACATCGGATATGTCGTCGTTTGCTATGGAAAGAGAGAGTCAGACCCAAGCTGAGAGTTTATCCTGAAAGACATACCAGGTATCACAGCCCTTGCGGGACTTGGTGTGACTGCGACGAGGAGGACCACCGCCTGGACCAGCCATTGTTGAAGTTTAGAAAATTGGTTGGAGCGAAAGACCTATAACGAAAGATGAGCATTTCAAGTGACCTAAAAAGGAGTGGACAAGGCATACGTGAAGTGAATCCACAGAGACAATCCCGTGGATAAGTAGCGAATGTGTAATGGGTAAAGAGTAGATGGGCGATCTGTTTCGACTGCCTTCTTCGTCTGACTTATATGAAGAGTCAGATGTGCCGGAGTTGTTTAGGCAAAACTCGGAAGACACAGATAAGGCAAAATGCAGTAAGATGCAGACTATAAGCAACGTTACGGAAGGGTTGCCGCCACGGGGTGGAGTAAGAGGTGATGGAGGCGATCTCAAATATCGAACGGGTGGAAGCAGCTGGGATGTCGAAATTTGGCGCTGTTCCCGTTGTCTTTTTGAGCCTCTGTCAAGTGGAGTTTTTCTTCTCTTGTTTCTCTTCCTTCCCAGAAGATGCAATAATAGCGATCGTGTGTGGTGACTTTGATATACTTTGTCCTGTCTTCAGACGGAGCAGTTTAGGGGGACCTTTTGGAAGCGAGCGTGGTAGTTCAAAGAACAAGAAGGTAGCTAAAACGAGAGCCGACACATGTGACTTGAAGCTGGGTTCAGACAGTTAGACAAGGTCGAGATAAATTCGAGGCTCGGCGGCGGGCAACTGCGTTTCTAGCGTATTTTCTTAATCTTCGTCGAGCGTTTCTGAAACGGTGCGGGTCCAAAAGCTGGTAGCCGAAAGAGACAACAGAAGATCAAAAGCACCGATAAAGCGAGTGACAGGAGTCAACGAGGACTTCCTAAGGGAGCTGGCAAAGAGGAGAGAAGAGGCGACCGTGCGGGGACGCAGTGGTGAGATTTCAGATATTGATGATGTTGAAGTGGTGTTGACCAAAAGAGTGGAGGGGAGGTCTGGGGGAGCAAGCCTATGTTAAATACAGGCAGGCACAGGGAAGGCAAGCACCACGTCAGGAAGTAGCAGAGGGACCCAGAAGGCTGCGGCCGGGTCGGCGGCAGCAGCAGCATCGACAGGAGGGATTCCGCGTTGGGCTAGGCGCTAAAAACGGGTGTCAACTGTACGACAAGATGGTCTGGGAGAGTCGGCGGGGAGAAAAAGGGTCCCCCTCGGTGCCCTGCAATGGGGGAGTCTCAGTCATCCATCCATGCGGATGAGATGGTGGAGGGGGGTGGCCAGTGGTCCTCTACGCTCCGGCGGACTGTGGGAACTGGCGCACTTCAGTTTAGTGGGCACAGGGACCGCTGGGGGACGCTGGAGTGGGCGCTGGTCCAGGGTGGAGAGCGGAGAGCGGAGGGGGGACTTCTTCGGCGACCGACAGACAGGGCCATGGCCATGACGCACATGGCATGACAAGGGAGTGGGCGTCGAGGGCAGACAAAAAGAAACGGCAGAAAAGTAAAAATAACTTGGGTACCCGCGCCGGGGCCACCTGGAGCTACCGGGAAGCCTTCTGCATTCACGGAGAGGCGCTCTAGGGGGGGGCCTTTGGGGTGGGAAGCCCGCGCCGTGGTTAGTTCATCGGGTGTGCGGTAGGGGGGGACCGCTAGGCGCAGACAGTGCAGACGGCGCAGATGATGCAGATGGGTGGTGCACATGCGCGCTGAGGACAACTCCACTGCTCGGGTGTGCTGGGGAGACCACACCTATGATCCATGGATGATTCATCGGAGAGGACGACGAGCCCGAGGAAAGCTTGAATAGATGGGATTTGGTTGCTGTTGCTGTTGTTGGACGGCAACGTCGACCTCCCAAGTACAGCCATCCCAGCTTCGGGTGCATATCCACCGCAGCTTGCAGACAAGGCGACCTGGGCTGCGCTGCGCTGGGGCTGCGCGCTGAGCGACCAACGATGCGCTGCGCTGCAGAGGCACACCGGTTTTGAGTTGGGATCAACCTCGACCAAGACCCCCGATCCCTGGTGATTCACTCGGTACCATGCACCATCCTGTTGAGATCAAGTGAGACGCCCAGGGAGACGTGACAGTTTTTCTGCCGTATACGCAAAGTTTGACGCTGCTTCTGCCGCTGCAGGCATGGATCTTTTTTCACACGCCGGCGCCGGGGGCGATGAATGGCCAGACGTACTATATCCATCCTGCAAATGATCCGATGCGGTTGGTCTATCGTGGCATGAATTGTCTCTGTCCTCTCTTCTCCTGCCACAAAACGACCAAAGTACAGTTACCTACTGACTGACCGAGAGATAGACAGATAGACTGACCGACCGACCGACCGACCCTGTGCCGCCGTTGGCCACTCAAGATGCAAGACTTGGGCAAAGTGCGGCCGTGCTGACCCGGCGCCGCCCAGAAAAGAATCAACACGTCGATTTTGCCTCGAAAGTGGGTTGCTTTCTGCTGGTGAGTGGGCTGCTCCTGCTGCTGCTCTGGTCTCTGCTGCTCTGTCTGTCCCGCCATTTCAGATGTCGTTGCTCTATTTCCGTCTCCTGCAGACGCGAAGCCCGGGGAGAACGATCCCAAGGTCGGCTAACACGAGCAAGTCCATGAGGCGGCCCTGCGAGAGAGTTCTCTACCATGTCAGCAATCCATGCCTCGACGAAAACGCCGCTCGAGCTAACAAGTTGGCTACAAGCCAGAGGCTCACTCTCGCAAACCGCATCAGGGAACGGCGGGAATGACTCGAAGTACCTCATTTGTTCAGGTACCAGCGACAGTTTCTGCTTACCAGTAGCCTACGTGCGCTCTTGGGTCTTCTGCGATGCTACAAAACAACACTACCAATCAGAAGCCTCCACCCGATGGCAAGCGTCCAGCCTCAGACGGCTAGTGTCAACACGATGGAGGCGGAGCAAACCTGCGACAGAGAGCACGCGGAGAAGGCACGGAAAGAGATGGCTGGCTGAATGAATGAACGGACCGATAGATGGACTAGGCGACCTGGGTTGAAGAGACGTGATGGACGGCAACGTCGACCAGCCTCTTCGAGAACATACCTCAAGGTAGTCAGTCAGGCATCTAACGAAGGCCTCTTGATATTGCCTAGCCCTGCCGTATCTGTGGCCGCAAATAGAAAATGGCTTAGATTCTAATCCGATGCCGTGAGGGAAATAGCCCTTTCCTCCCTTGGGCATGATCCTTGATAATCAGTTCCCGTTCCTGACTTTGCAAATAGCATCAGCCAGTCCCCGCTGCCATGAGGCTCAGCACGTCCCTCTGCCCAGCCGGGTCTCTTATCCGCGGGGGTCTTGGCAGACGCTACCCAAAGGAGCCGTTCAGTCGTCAGTGACAGACAGCACCTTGCCTAGATAGTTGTGACGTCCGAGGTTACGACTCTCTTGTCCTTTCTAGCCTCATTACAAAGGTCCGGCTTTGATCGCTCTTTGGCTGCCCATTAGTCATTCATTGGCCATCCGCGGACCAGGTAGCTTCAGTAACTCAATGCAATGCAGGCAGCAGTCTCACGTCGCTCATGCATCGACAGCGCAGCCCATGTCCCCCCGACGCAGCTCGGTGACGGTGAACGACGCCTATAATAGCAACAACCTTGCCGGCCCCTACGTTACCTACCTCGGGGTACAGTACCTTAGTTTAGTAGTCGCGGAAGGGTAACGGCAGCATCGCAGCCCTTTGCATTGGCCATCATCATCATCATCATCATCATCATCATCATCATCACCTGCTGCAATGGCACCGGATTCGCTGCACCTTTCCATCGCACCACGCCCGTCCACGGCCCGCCCGGTTGTGGGCTGAGGGAGGGCCGTGACAGAGTGTCCTCGACGTACGGGACCGCTCCCTGGAGGCGAGGCTATCCCACAGGGTCTTTTTGGGCCGGCTCCCTTGGCTGCCTTATCAACGAACGGATACCTCACCTCGACGTCGCTCTGGTGCAAGGATGTACCTGGCCTATCAAGCCCTATCGTTTCTTGTATCGTGCATGTCGTCTCTCTTGGCTTCAGCCATTTAGACTTCTCATCTCCTCAACGTCCTCGGCCCCTTGGCATGGTGCAAGCCGCGGCACAGGCACGCGCGCACAAACACCAGCCGCACGGGGCTCGCAGCGTTCTGGCTTTCTATTCCGGGCTGAATCAGGCCCAATATTGGAGATCCCGAAGTCGTACAGCCGAGATCCATCGACGCCTACATGCCACTCTCATTCCACCCGCGCCAATAGATCTCTCGTTACGCGCCCCAGCGCCATGCCTTAGGGATGTCCTTCTTCTGCTTGGCTGACGCCATGTTGGGCATTGAGGAACCTCTACCAAATCCGTAACCAAAGAAAATCCCCTGTCGACGCTAAACACGGAGTACCTCCACCGGCAAGCCTCCGCTTGCTTTTTGATGTTACTAAAGCCTCTCCAATTCCTCTCCTAGTTCATGCCGGCCTCGACATTCGGGTCCGGAGGTGGACCCTCGTCCGTCATAAGCACAAGTCCTCGGGACGGCGAGGTCGAGAGCCCACGGAGATGCTTCATCTCGGCCGATATCATGTCGGGGTCCAGCGTGCTATCCGCTAGCAAAGGGCCCTGCCCCGAGCAACCCCCAGAAGCCCTCCCCGAAATAATCATAATCGTTTCTGGCATCCCCGAGTACAGGGCTAGATTTTGTGGCCGTGAGGTCATTCGCTCATCCGATGCTAGCACCTCCCTGTATTCAACCACAGCACCGGCATTACCGATCGACCGACTACGACCTCGATTGGTTATATCTGGCCATTGCTTCAAGTGGATATTCGTTCGCCAGTCGCCATTATCGACGGTCCGTCAGCGCTGATGCGGATTCGTGCCGATGCTAGAACTGAAGGCTTGACCCCGACGTCAGGGGGTTCTCCTCTCACGCCCTCGCTAGACGATGCAAGTCGATGGCGTTAGCCAAGGATTGCAGATTCGTGTGAGGGCCCCAATCCCTGATCAGATCAGATCTACAGGCCATGAACGTTTCTATTTGGCTAAGAAGGCGAGTCTCGTGTCCCAAAATGGGATTCAACTCGCCTACAGCCCTGGCTGGCCGACGGCAGGGTACCTCGTCAAGTGCCCAGTACATGATGCCAGATCATGGTAGCCACGTTCATGGACTGTCTGGCAGGTCACCGCAAGCATCTCTGGCATTGGCCTTGGCGGCTCGAAGGGATCAGTGGTGTTTCCATTTATGGCTCTCATTAGGGGTCTTGACATGCACGCCGGCATTCGTGTTGCCCAGGTACCGAGCTGTGGAATACGGTACCTTGCGCGATGCGGTGGACGCTTCACAGTTGGCTCGGGACTTACCGTCGAGCCTCTAACACGGGGAGAAAGGTAAATACTGGAGTTTGGAGCTTGGACGAGTCCGATCCCAGATCAGCGGCGTAGAAACGCACGACGAAAAAGGCTAGGTGATGCGAAGAATTCAGGTGGTGACGGTTAGGCCATCACTGACCCCGAGCAAGGTCGTTGCATCTGATGCAGTGTCTCATGCTTTTTCTCGTGGGGGGGAGAGTATCGCGCATCAGCGGTCGGCCTGATTCAGCATTGTCCGCGACGGGTAGCCCGCACCCAATCATTGTAGGTACCGTCTCCCGCCTTTAATGAGGCTCTTTAGATGCGGCCAACCTGGCAAGGGAAGCCAAGTTGAACGGTGGGTTGGGAGGTCAGCCGATTCGGGCTAGCGCCGTTCTATTCTTGACCCCAGGCACCTTCTGATGTTCTTCTGGGCGCATCCAGAATTCTTTTGGCTACCTTGCCTCATTAGCAGCACCTTGCCTTAGCATCTCTCTGTCTTAGCCCCTCGCCTTAGCACTTCAGTTATGTGAATTCTCCGCTGACGTCCCAGATCTTACCGATCTGGAAACGGCCGGGTTAGCTTACCCCCCGTTGTCTCATGCCTTGGCGGTGATGTCGTTGGAATACAACGTTCCATCCCTCACGTCAGAACTCCGCCTCAAACCACCGCACTGTCCTCCTCTGAGATGTTGACAGCAGCCGATCATGGATTGTCTGAGACAACCACAGCCATCTAGCGGCTGAGAAGGAGGAGCGGCTTCTAGGAGCAAAACACGACTACCAGTCATGTAGCGGCACGCAATGCAACCACACGCGTGCCAACCTCCGCCCCTAATCACGGCATAGCGAGGAACTGCCGGACATTGTCCCAGCCAAAGGTCGACGAGACAGTCATTTCGTGGAGCTGAACGCTGTTTGGGCTTGGCGCCTTCCGGTCCGTCCCTCTCAGACCCCAGTTCGAGCATGTCGTCCTTCACACCGACACGTCCACCGGTTTCTTCATTCTTTCTTGCCTTTGCCACCTCCCAACGCACTCCAAGAGCGCTGAGCAGGAGCGGTGAAGCTAACAAATACCGTCGGACGCTGGTGGTTGGTGAAGCGCACTGCCCTGTCTCGCGGTGGCGGACTAATTAAGCATGTCCCGTATAACGGGAAAACCCTGGAAATCAGATGCGGATGGGAACCGGCGACGCGCCACTGATCTCCCACGAGCCATTCCACACCATCCATGGGGGTGCAGTAGCGGCCGACCGGTCTCAGAGGACCCAAAAGCAATCTTGACGCATATCAACGCTGCGGGCAGACACATGGCGGTCCTTTCTCTCGGGTGACCCAGTTCCAATAACGAAAGTGCCATCCGACAAATTATCAGACACATCTGGCCCTTTGGCCAAGAACTCAACCTCCGACACACAAACTATACCAAGGCCTGAGCTTTGCAAGGGTAAGGAATGGCGATCCTGTGGAGAATCCTCGCCCATGCTTGACATTCCACGCCGTTGGCGCAATAATGGATTACGATTCGCCTAAAGCAGATTCTGAGCCCGACACCCCCGACCGATCCATGCGAAGGGCCTGCATGGGATCCGCTTCGATGCCGAAAGTTCCCAGCTTCTGATCAGCATCGAAATTTACGCACAACAAAAATTCCCCGTTTCTCTTTTCCCTTGACAGAGAAAAGATTCCCATTGAGGAGGAGGTAGACCGACTGTAGTGGGGTTTTCCAAGTCGGTGAGGTTGTCCCTTCATCAAACCGTCACGGCCGTGTACATGCCAACAATCAAAGGTGTGTGTCCGGTTCGCCTAGTTGGCCACGAGGAGGGAGCTCCGCACTTTGCGATAAATATAGAATTGCCTCTTTGGGTTGTTAGCTCTGCATCATGAACATGCCATCTTCCCTGGCCGTTGAAGGGCGGGGAACATTCACAGCGTCGATCATTGTCAATCTTGACCGCAACGGCATCTCGTCTCAAACTAGAGCCGGAGGGAATGCTGCTGCCCTTCACCTTGTTAACCATCGGCAGCTCGAACGGTCAAGTCCTACGTCTCCCAGCGTCCGGCTTCCCGCGCTGCTCGAGCTGCTACAAAGAGCTAGCAATATGTCCAGCCACGACCTCCGCAGGTTGGGACCAGCATGCGGAATGCATCACAGTGATTAGCAGGTCACTTGACGACCCAGCCGCATGGACTTGATGCACTCGATTCCACCAATCTACCCGCTTCAAGCAGCGCCCGTCCTCATCCTGACTCAGGTTGCACGTCGCGATACTTGCTTGTTTCCTCATCTGTCCTACCCAAGCTCATGGTTGAGGCCCACGTACGCGGTGACCCTCTGGTGGGAAGCACAGCAGCCGTCCTGATGCGAATGGCCGCGGCCGAGATCTCAGCTGCGGGTGATGGCACGCGCCGTTTCCGATGCCTTCTGCACCGTCCTAATGCTAGACTAGGCGTCATGGTTATTCATAACGCTCTTGAAAGCCCTTCAGAATTCTTCACCGGGATGTCATCTCACATTTTTCCCGCAGACATGCGACGAGCCCGCCAAGACGACGTCCGTAACAAATCCGTCATAAACAAACTGTAAACCTCATTCACTCCCGGAGATGCTGTACCGGTATTGCCGGTAGTGCCCTGGTCCTTGTCCCGTGGAAGCAGTTTTATTAGTCTGGCCGTTTTTCGACGGCCTCGAGCTTGCTCTAGGCAGTTGGCTAGGATTCGTTGGAGGCGGTCGGCTGCTCGCCATGTGTCGAGGTATTTTTGTCCACCAATATTGGACGGATTTTCCAGGTGATGGGGGTCTTGTGACACAGTCGTTGTGCGTCATTCAGGTCGACGAACAACGACGAGCGATCTGTTGAACAAAGAATTCGGCCAAATGTCTTGGCTGTAAATCATGTCACCGGTATTTGAGTGATGCATACCGCGGTTGTGCGCTGCGCCATACAGAGCCTCGAAATGAACTCTGTGATAATGAGACAAGCACGGTTCAAGGCACGGTTGATAACACTCGACGTGATACCGTCCTTGTTCTAAACCTTGAACAACGTGGGTAGTTCCGTCCGAGTCATGACCTGAGGATGAGCATCGGTAGGCACTACGGCAACTGTCTCTGGTAGCTACAAATCTGGATTTGTCCTGGCGCCTGAGTCTCTTCTCCATGCAAGGACCCTGAGGCTCACGATGAGGCTGGTTGGCTTGGCTTGCCCCGGTGTCAAGCGCGGAGGGAGGCTTAGCTCGCCGC
>JAMYIC010002145.1:0-24426 GCA_024112705.1 Microcera coccophila | reverse complement strand
GGGGGGGGGGGGGAGCGGGCTGATCATGAAGCTGTATTCATTGCCTCCGAGATAGGTACCTACGAGCGGCCGACGCCGGAGGTTCAGTAGCACCTTGTTACCCCAAGCGGAGCAATGAGTTTGGAGAACTCGTACGAAACGAATTGCCTCCCTTGCATTTCGGGTATTGAGGAGTTGGGGGGGTTGTACCAGTGATATCCCGGTCACTTATTAGCCTATTAACTGCTTCGACTTCCATACTGTGGACCGTTGAAAGATAGCCTTTGAACATCTACCCTTTTTATGCCGTTTTTGCCTTCTCACGTCTCTCTACTCTAAGCTAAGCCCGACAATTCTTTCCAAACTACCTTTCCACCCGTAACCCTACCACGATGAGTGAAGAAATCGACAACTCAGTTGGCGCAGCTCCCCCTGCCGCTGAGAAAGGGGATGGACCCGAGGTGCTTCGTTCCCAGCGGCGGGAGATGTTGCGCAAGATAAACGAGGTCCTAGTTTTGCGGCAAGTCATGAGTTCCGAGTTTGCCAGACTGGACGCAATCCGCAGAGGCGTTGCTGATTTCACGGAGCACGACGATGATCTCGGAGAAAGGCTATTGTTGGAGGCGGCGAATGTCGATGCGTCGCTTCCAGCCGATGCCCGCGAAGCCTTGATAAGGAAGCGGGTTGACGATACACTGCAGGTCGTCGAGCTGGTTGCCCAGATCAAGGCCGGCATCATTGGCGAGACAGGTAGCACGAGAGGGCCGTTGGGTTGGGAGACCGTGTCTGACCACCTGTCCTGCGTTTCCACCGTCCCGAGGGAGGTGTTGCGGGGAGTCTTCGCGACCGTCGTCGCACCTGAGATTGAAGGGCCCGGCCCGCCCTGCGGCGCCCTCGAGACTATGCGGAACACCTTGGGCTGGCTGTTTTGCCACGCGCTGCACTTCGCCGTGGCACAAAACGATCCCGACCGAGCGACAAGAGTGTTCAAAATCTTCCCGCTCATCATGAGGAGCGACTCGGGCCTCGACGTTTACTTGCCCCTCATCCGCAATGCCGTAATAGATCTTGCGATATCCCTCACCAGGACTGAGCCAGACGATCCTTCACCGCGGGATGGGCCCTTCTTCATCGACGCCCTAGGGAAGCTCTTCACACACGTTTCCCAGATGATGGAGGGCTTCATGGAACGATATGGAGGCACCAAGCTGACGGTGAAGCTCATCAGTAGTCTTCATATGGAGGCTGGTATTCAAGGAGCCGACATCTTAGATGGTTGGGGGAGGGAGAGGGGGATCCGGGGGGGACTGGCTAAATTGAGGAGCTATATCTTTTCGTTTCCCGCTCAATGCATGATCTCTGTACCCGATTCTTCGTCCGCATCTCATGAAGAACGCCCCGAGGGTGATGACGTTGATGTGGAAGGACTCGAAGACATCATCAGTGAGATGATGATGACGCTGAGATATTGGACAGCCTACTCCCGGTTCTTTACCGAAAAATGCAGAGTTTGTCTACCCTATTGTACTCTCACCAATCCGTGCTAAAGAGCTGACCGAGTGTGTTCAAATAGGAGATGCAACCGGTTGAAGATACCGTGGGCGCCTCAGAAATGATTGCCAGGGTAAACGGGGAACGAAAGGTCCGGGAGCCGCTCATCGAGCAATACTGGAACATGTGCCTCTTTGCGTTTCGCTTGTCGATCGAACGGGCATTCCACAGAGACATCATTCCCAGCGGTCTGGCGTTGAACCAGCCGATCCGAGGCGATCCGCTCCCCATTATGCGGGCCGTCGACGACGCCATAGACGGAGCGGACATTTTCCTCCAGAGAGCGATAGCTTCGTCCGACATCAGAATCGTCAAAACCGCCATCGTTGCCATCGGGCGGAGTCTCGAAGGGGACTTTGTGAACACCCTTCGCAAGGGAATGCGAGACAGGTTCTGCCCCAGGCCGTTGGTTCGTGGCGACGCACCAGAGAACGACAAGGTTGTCGTTTTCATCGTCTTCGTCAACACCGTCGACGTCTTGCCGGAGGATCTGGACAAGGTTCTGCGCCGTCATTTTGAAGAGGAAACGGACGACGAGACGGAAGACGAAGAGGGAGACGAAGAGGCAGAAGAAGAAGAAGAAGAGGCAGAAGAAGAAGAGGACGAAGAAGAAGAAGAAGAAGAAGAAGAAGAAGAGGAGGAGGACGGGGAGGACGATGAGGATGTCCCGTTTCTGACCGACGAGGAAGTTCAGGTCGTCGTTAAAAGTCTCGACGAATTGAATTCGGACCTGTTGGCCCTGGTGGCAGATGTACTCGAGGAAGGGGCTCAGACCCTCTATGATGACGCTATCGAGTATCAAATGACGCCTATCATAACCAACGTCTTCCAGAACGTGGACTACAGCTTCCGCGAGGGCGAAGTGCGGGACGCGGAACAAGACCCGGCCGACAAGGAGGCCCACGAACAGATGGTCAAGTCGTTCGAGAGCGGCTGGGACGCGACCATGAAGCCCATGTGGAGGATGATGACCACCCGAAACTACACGGCGCTCGTGAGCGTCACGGCCGAGAACATTGCCAGTTTCCTCGAGCGACTGGCCTGGAGCTACACGGGCCGCGCCGGCACCGTAGGCGCCATGCGGATGGAGCGCGACTTCTCGGCCATTGCAGACGTGGTGTGCAAGGAGGACTACTGCATCCCGGGGGTGTTCAACAGGCTGCGTCAGATTCTCAACGTCATGACTTTGGAAGAAGAGGAATGGCTCACTATTATGGAATATGGCTTTGCTGTTGGGTCGGCTTGGTTGTTGAGTGACGAGGAGATGGTGCGGGCTCGCGGCTTGCTCAGGGGCTAATGCTTTGATTGTTTTCTTTTTGCTCGATGTACCTAGTCTGTAGGCCAGGTAGTCCGATCGTTACACGGTAGTGTTAATGTTTACAATTGGCTCTATAACGTCATGTCCAGTCCAAACAAGAGTGATGTAACAATAACTGATACAGGGCGCTGCATTAAGAAACATCCTACGGCTAGCAGACAAAGTTAATCATCTGGGACACACGCATCATAAGTCCTTCGAAAGAGGACAAAGGCTGTCCAACATTGACAATCTTCCACCTTCGGGCCAAGGTCAGATGACTGGCGATGGTGTTTGCGTTCATTAAGAGATCTGGGACTGATAAAGATGGCATACCAACAAAAAGGCAAATATACATACCGAAGCATCCAGTTGTTTTGCCAGCAACACAGCGGCCTCGTCGAGCGCCGTGCCGGAGTCGTACACCTGGGCTCCTCTTCACGACAAACACTATTCTGTCAGACCATGTCAGGACCGTAGTCAGGACCATGAACAGAGATGTATTCGGGACTCTACGAGTTTGGCCCCGGAAGACACACCACTGGCTGTTCGGCCACGCAAAAAAACTTCATTCTAGGCAGTTCCGTCAGGGCACTCGAGCGGATCCATCTTGCGTTTGCCGTCCTCGGGCTTCGTATTCCTGGGGCGGCGAGGAAGGTTTGGGTAAACGCAGAGGTCGCCTCTTCGTGTTGCGCCTTTAGGAAACTAGGCCATCATTTGAGATGCACTCATTCTCGGCGAGAGCGTAGCCGCGCGGGCATTCTGGTTGATCTCCGTGTTGCAGCGACCACCGATGAGGACTGAGTGCCTAGAAATGCCGGAGGCCCAACGACCTAATTGGTGCCATTGAAAGAGCCAGCGGGCCATTCAGGGTTCAAGATACATTGCCATTGAAGAAGATTCCCTCGTAGCCGCACGATGGGAGTACCGAAGACAAGCGCACTTCACTGGCTAGATTAAGCACGTATCCTTTGGAGCATTCGACCTTTGACGTTCGGACTCTCAAGGCATCTTCCAAGGACTGGATTGTATTCATCGCCGTTACGCTGTGTTTCGGGCCCCGCTGGTTGATGCAATCGCTATCTTCAGATTCGTACCCGTAGCCTGCGGGACCGCACGCCGTCTTGCCCTTGCGAGTCTTCAAGACGGTTCGTCATCGCAGGTAGGCAGTTCCTCTTTGAAACACTCGTTGTCATGGCGTTCTATTCCCTCTTGACATTTCGTTGAATCAGAACACTGGCAAAGCTTGGTTCCGGGGCTGAACTATCCATGGGGGTAGGTGGGCGGCCGTTCGTTGTGGTAGATATTCCCCTAAAGTTACGATTCAGGCGGACAACCAGGATCGTAAGAATAGATACATTGTCCACTGTCGGACTTGTAACCCTCTGGACACTCTAGGCGGCTCCCAATGCAACGTTCATCACAGAATTTTCTGTTCATTGGACAAGTCGGAAGCTTTCCTACGCAACAACCCACACGCGCAGTAAGTCCTCCGTCGCAGATGGGCGGAGCAGTGAAAACCCATCGTGGTGCAAACCGGGCCACGAGACTTGCTGAAGAGACAAACAGAGCGTTTGAAGACTACTGTTAGAGCACAAAGGTAGCTGAAGCGATAAGGCCTGCATTTCTCCATCGTATATCATTGGCAGAGTGTCAGCTAGAATCTCCCTTTAAGAGCAAGTTGACAGATTCTTCAAAGGGTACATCATTGTGATCCAGGAGCCCACAGCTACCTTCTTTCTTTTTTCCCCCGCCCTGAATATGGATGAGTGAGCTTGCAAAACCGTGCCACGCTGAGTTACTTCGGAATAGGTGTAGCCTCAGCTATTCTCATAGTGATTTCCATTCCACTACCTTAAAATGTGGTCTATACAAAGTTAAAGAGGCAGTCCTAGATCCCTCCATTGTCCATAGAACCTTCGATGTTCCTTTGTGAATGCACTCTACCGAGCCCTTGGGAGCTGTGCTCGCCATGAACAGGAAACCATCGTGTGAATAGGTCATTCCACAGACCTCGTGGCTGTATGAGTACATCAAGTCCCCGCAACACTTGCAAGTACAAGAATGTAATCTACACCATTGATACCGCAAATATCGACAGCTAAAACCGTAACTGTTCAGCTCTTCGAGTAGTCTAATACCGAGGTGGTAGGCGAACGGACGGCATTTCTCGGCTTGCCGTCTCACTCTCACTGATATTTTTATTTTCTCTTTGACCATCACAGTAGACCATCCATCGAAGCTGACTCACTCTCTCGAGATGCCGCACTACCACTGGTGCGAGACTGGCCACCCCTCACAGCGCGCTGAGTCCTAAAGGCTGTCCCGACGTATAGCTTCTAGTTTCCGACGGCTACAATTGGCTATTACAAGTTCATAACAAGCTCACTTTGTGGGAGAACTTCCCAACGGTGGGGAGAGTCAGGTAAATTAAGAATACACTAGGCCTTCCTGAGCCACTCCACATGGGGACGAACTTGCCAGGTTAAGTAGGTACATGGCTCTCTACATGGAAATTTTTAGATGAATTGTTGTTGTCAAGGTGAAACGAGGAGGCGTCAACGTCCGTTGATCCTAGTTTCAAGGATGCTGTCTGTGCTGCTTAAGCCCCTCTTCAAGATGCAACGGGATCGAAGATTGGACAAACACCCTCACCCCAAAAACAACCAAGACCCTCATTTCTACCTGAGAAGCCAGATCTTTTGTTAGCACGACTCGCTCTTCGGGTGAATTTGTTTCGAAACAGACTAGTCGGAACCATATGTCGATTAATCTCAGATATCACTTCATCATGTAAACACTTCATCGGTCAACGGATCCAATACGGGCCTGTAAGGACTTGACCAAGGTTTTTCCAGCTAGAGCTGGATACGTAGTTCTTAGACGGAACAATTTCGAGAACGCGGTTGTGGCTACACTATCCCGGTGAGTATCGTTGACTTTGCGGATTGAACACAGAACTAATGCGGTAACAGGACCAACAAACGAGTTATATCAGGAACGGAACCACGCTACTACCCTTGAGATGGCTTGGGCTATCTCGGCAGCATGTTTCCTTCGCAAGGGGATACATAAACATCAAAGCAGCATGAGTAACCCCGTTGTGGTACCCGTTACCGTCGCTGCAAGCCAGCCGTTATGTGATAGCACGATACACCAAGTCCCACAACGGCAGTGGCATTCATCCCTTGCACACGCTGAAATATCTTACGATGATGTTTTCAGCGCAAGAGTCCAGGTGGAGAAATTCATAGAGGACAACCCTGGCTGGGAGCTACAGAGGCACATGTTTCCGTCGCCGGCGAGGACGGATGGATGTCATTCGAGGCGCAGATGCCAATAACAAGTGGCAGCCTCAAAAGCCAACGATTGCGAGGAACACCCATACGACAAAGGATCCTTGTCTCACAGATATTATCGTCAAGAGCGCCTATGCGCAAGAGAACTTGGAAGACAAGGGGGACGAGGGGGACATGGGGGCGAATGTGGACGAACTGGTGGCCTGGCAGAATCATGATGTCAATTGGCGCTCACTGTGGAGAAGAAGAGCTGTCATGATCTTCAAGCGGTTTGTGATATTGATGCATGAGTTGGACAAATTAGCGCGGAACTGTTCAAGTCCGTCGATGTAAGAGATCTGTCCTTAATCCACGATTGCGGAGACAGATCAAGGTCAACCATCAGGTTTTCTGGACGCGTTACCCTTATCATCACTACCTTGTTGAGGCAACTTGTCTCAAATACTCGGAGATAACAAAGAGGGTGTCTCAGTTGACGTGGCCCAAACTCGACCAACCGGGGATGTTCAGGTCGACACATTGTCTTGCATTTGTGCAACTCTCTTCCCCGCTCCACGAAAGCGAGACTATTGCGTACGCTTCTCGACACTAACCACAAAAAGATCATGCCGGCACAGGAGCTGACGTGGTGTGTGCACTAATTAGGTCGGTTGGTGGTGGCTGGTCGAGATGGGTGGTGATTCATCTCGCATCAAGGTGGATTACCGGTCAAGAGACATGGTACTATTTGAGCATAATCGGCCAGCCGCAGAATCTCTTTGATTGGCCAGAGATGGGATACGAGCGGTGGTGAACGCACAATGTGAGACATGCATATCGGGCCGGAAGCCGTGTCTCAGTTCGCAAGGTAACGGAAGCTCGGCGGATCAATCTCGTAGCAAGCTTGGTTGACCCTTTGCCGTCTCGAGTCCACATCGACGATCTAGTGCATATTGCCGGTACTCGAGAGGTCGGATAGGTGCCTGCTCTCTCAGCCGAACCCTGGAACAAGCCAGCCACCCTCATAGTTGGAGATCGATAGTGAGAATTACGATGAGGCCATGACGTTTGAAGTTGTCTTGGCAAATGAAAATGGTAAACGAGGCGTGTTCTTCAGTGGATATTGGTACTGCACATAGCTCACATGCATGACGATCTCAAAGATAGCAATGGACCATCGGTCACAGCCGCGTTCACTTTACGACATTTCCGTGGGATGATACCTGCTTTCATAAATAATACGTAACATGTTTCCAGCACAATCCTTACGCAGCGGGGAAACCCGACTATCTTATGATATGCATGCATCTCGTCGGATTCGTAGGTGACTGGAATGCAGAGCAACGTCAATCAATGTCGATCCATGACCATGTCAGACGTCAATTTTACCACCTCAAATCACCCCGCAAACTGGTTTCCCTTCAGATCTCCCTCGTTTCCGTCCGCTAGATTCGATTGGGTGTCAATAACTCTCTCACCGACAGCAAGTCTGGGTTGGAATGATACGAGTTGTCTCAACCGTGCAGCAAGAGGGAGAACGCTGTGCCGTGTTGCATCGGGAGTGGAACTGCAGAAGATGGTCCAGACTGGAGTAGTCTCCGATGCGAAGCACAATGGGGCAACGTCAAGATCGATCTCGACCCCCCGACAAGGACCTCGACAGGGGCCCCGGGACATTGCTTACATAGATTCAATAAACTTTAAATTACCAGCGATAAGGATCCATGTTGTTTTCCTTGTCATTGATCATCACGATAACGGGAACAATTGTTCAATGGCCGTCCAGACAAGGCCACCATCACACTGCACTGTAAAGTGACCGAAAGATCTTCGACTAGCCCCAAGTCTATGCAAGAAGCCGAGAGGTTAATGCCTCAGGGTTAGTTCATGCTGGTTTGTTACGTGTGTCACCTCGTCGTTTGCAATAACCCGCCGTAACATCTCGCGATGTCGTCAGAGCCGTTCTTGGCATGCATTCGTATGGTTGCGTTGGCCTGTGACTCGAGGACAATCATCGCCACATATCATCATTATCCACACATAATCAAAAGACCTTGGTCTGCTTGCTTTGAGGCTCGTGATGACCCAATAATCAATAGGTCCAGAACGTGAGTGAACTGCGCGTATTTCCTGGAGGGTTGGGGGATCAACTGCGATCAACAACATGCATGAGGCTAGTAGATGCATGTTTCAGTCTTGGCGGCGAGTTCCGTACAAGTACTTTCCGCTCTCCAATTTCAGAGCCCTCTATGACCGAAGCAAATGTGGTGGGTGTGTGCATCAACCAGATGGCAATGAGTTGCAATGGGTTGGCTGGCCGCGATAATAGGCCTGGAAAGGTGGCGAAGGAAGTCCAAGTCCATCGGCAACACAGTCTCATAGTTACACCCGCAAAAGACATTTTGAGTCGTAATATATAAACCCTCAATCTCTTTCGTTTCCCTTCATCACTTCCCTTCCCCAATCTCTGAAAAACATATCCTATTCCAGTAGTACAAAGAAGCAATTCACAATCTACCAACCATGGCACAAGGACGTAAAGAGGAGTACAATGCCATACACTCCTACTTCATCGGCCCGAAGGGTGCGAACCTGCCCGACTTTAGGGCAAACATCAACACCATCCTAGACGAGTTACTTGACGCTCGGCAGAACTATTACCCTCAGGACCATGTACTTCACCCAGCAGTTCTCCAAGACGTGATTGAATTTACTGACTCTGGATAGAAATTCATCTCGAAAGAGATTCGCCGCTCAGATCAGTTTGTTCAAGTGAGAGAGAACCTGAGCTTGGCCACCCAGAAAGTCGCACAATTGCTGGGCGAGCATTCTGCGCCCTTCTGGTCGCCTCGCTATGAAGCCCACATGTGTACGGACCTGACCATGTCGTCGCTGCTGGGGTACTTCATGACCATGATGTACAATCCCAACAATGTAGCTCTTGAAGCCAGTCCAATGACGACCTTGGTTGAGCTGCGAGTCGGTCAACAGCTGTGTAAGCTCTTTGGATACAACTGCGATCCAGAGAAATCCCCGTCAGGATGGGGCCACATTACCTCTGGCGGTACTGTTGCGAACCTAGAATCGATTTGGGTTGGTATGTGCACTCTCACTTGTCTAATGTCGTGTCAACGACAGCTGTATCTTTTGTCAATGCTGACTGACTTGGAATCATAGCACGAAACCTCAAATTCTATCCTCTGAGTCTCTATCGAGCAGTGACTGAAGGGAAGCTCCGCTTCATCGCTGACGAATTCGCCATCAAGCCCTGCAAGAAAGATTCCGAGGAGAAGCTATTCAAGACACTGACCCATTGGGAGCTGCTCAATCTTCGACCAGAAACTGTCCTCGATCTCCCAACCAAACTCTACGAACAGTTTGGAATTACCAATGCCTTCCTAGAGGCTGCTCTCAAGGAGTACAACATTCAAACCGGTGGTCGAGATGAATTGGAGAAGAGGTTTGTCGACAAACCCATCCAGTATTATATTGCCAATACTCGTCATTATTGCTGGCCGAAAGGAGCAGGTATATCACCCTTCCGCCGTGCGCAATGAATTAGCTGGCTGACACATATTTATAGCCGTCGCCGGCATTGGCTCAGGAAACATGGTAGGAATCGATGTCGATAACAGCGCCCGCATCGACATCAAGCTCTTGGAGAAAAAGCTGCTGGAATGTGTCGAGAATGAAAGGGCCATCTACGGCGTGGTCGGCATAATTGGCTCTACGGAAGAAGGGGCCGTTGACAGACTATCTGAGATCGTGGAGCTGCGAAAGAGGTTCCAGGACGAGCACGGTCTTTCGTTCCTCATCCATGCTGATGCAGCTTGGGGAGGTTACTTTGCTACCATGCTGGACCGAGAGAAGCCGAATGAGCGTCCTGAGATGAATGGATCTTCTTACGAGAAGCCCCCTCCCGCCGCGTATCTGGATCCCGAGACCATACAAGACCTGTTTGCTATGGAACACGCAGACTCAATCACGGTTGATCCTCATAAAGCTGGCTACATCCCATATCCAGCGGGGAGTCTGGTATACCGAGACGGAAGAATGAGACACTTGGTGACATGGTCGGGTCCCTATCTTTCGCAAGGGTCTGCAGAAAACATTGGTGTTTATGGAGTCGAGGGCAGGTAAGTACCCCTTACAATGGCTCCAAGTTCATGATGAACAATACTGATTGTGATCCAAATCGTATAGCAAACCCGGCGCTGCAGCCATGTCAACATGGTTCTCAAACCAGACCATCGGCTTGAACCCCAGCGGCTATGGCAAGTTGCTGAGCGAGGCGACATTCACGAGTGCCAGGGTAAGATGACCATACTTTCGCTCTAACGATTTCCGTTCCGCATGTGCTAACATCCCCTAGCTTTCCGCTTATTGGGCGACGATGATCAACAAAGACTTCATCTGTATCCCGTTCAACATGCTCCCCTCTGAAGAACGGGGCAAGAATCCCTTCTTCTCAGACGTAGTGAACAAGCAGAGAAAACGAATCAAAGAACTCATCATCGGCAAGGATGACCATGACATCTTGGGATCAAAGGAGGCAATGGACATCATGGCACAGCTCGGCTCCGACCTCAACATCAACGCCTTCGCGCTCAACTGGAAGTACGCGGACGGGACCTTGAACGAAGACCTGGAAGAAGCCAACTACTTCATGAAGAGCATCGTCGACAAGCTGTCCATCACCTCCGCCGACACCGACCCGACCAAGATCCCCATCTACCTGACCTCGACCAGCTTTTTGCACGAGGAATACGGAAAGTGCGCCGAGAAGTTCATGGAGAGGATGGGCGTCCGCCAGTCCCCGCACAGCCTCTTCGTCCTGCGCAACGTGGTCATGAGCCCATTCCCGACCCACATGAACTTCATCGACGACTTGATGCGCGATTTCGAAAAGGTCGTCCACGAGCAGGTCAAGATTTCTCGCAAGCGGAACACCCCTGGCAAAGACCGGATCCAGTTCCTCGTTCAGGGCTCCCCGCGGGACTCGGAGCTGTTCCTGGTCTTCCAGACGTCGTTCCACACTGCGACTCGACGTCAGCAGCTTATCCTCTCGGCAAAGTTTGACGACAAGCTCCATTCATTTTATGAGACTTTGAGAGACCACGATAAGAAGATTGTCATCCTTGAGTCCAAGCATGCGCTGGCCATCCAGGACTTGGTCGAGAAGATTGGCTCGTCCGACGGCTCAGCCATTAATAACCTGATCGACAGGATTGGATCGTCCGACGGTTCAGCCAAGTTCTCCGCGAACCTGTATGGAAAAGGCGCTCCGTAAGTATCTTGGCCGTCTCCGAAAGAATTTAAACTTACCATGTATAGGGAACACCATGCATCCGGCACAGTTCAGCTCAAGACCATCGTCAAGAGCCGACCTCTGAACTCTGTCAACCGAGACAACACCTACCCAGCAGAGTTCATGCCGTTCTACCTGTACGGCACAAAGAATGAAATTCACATCAGCCACATGCTTGTCCAAGCTCCCAACATTGCCTTGTCGTCCAGCGACCTCAAGTTCAACCCGCCTCTCCCCGAATCAACCACCGAACACCTCGGAAGCGGACTCATCCTCGGCTTGACGGAAGTCCCTGAGGATTCTATGCAGCCTTTCCCCGCCAGCAACGAGTCCTTGCCTGAGCACTTCTTCTTCCGCACGGGTAAGGCGTTCGAGGTGAATGTGTGGAGAGACCCAAAGAGTCCCAAGAAGGAGGGGCCAAACTTGCTCGAGGGTCTGGGCGATCCGTTGTACCGCGGAAAGATGACTCTGGGCAGGTATGTTTTCGTGGACGCGGAGGGTCCTAACAAGGACAAGTTCCACAAGGCAGCCGATTCTGGTTCTTGGCAGGAGGAGTTGGACAAGATTGGAAGCATGCTGGATGGCACATATCGCCAGGTGTGAAGGACATTTTGAGCTTCCATCGTCAATGTCAGGTCTGCTCAAGTATGTACGCCAGAACAAGTTCAATTCACCTAGTTGTACAAGAAATCTGAGCTCATTCCGAGACTTTGCCTTCCCCGTAACGTGCATCGCAAACAAACAGCATAGCGACCTTTGGACCATCGCTGGAGGTCGGCACGGATGACTGTCGCATCAGCAGAGCAATGGGATCCTACTGAGCTAGCATTGATATCCGGGTCTATAGTCATAACTGTTGACTTAACATTCGTAATTCCTAGCTTATAAAGCACCCGTTCCCCCCAAGACATCCCAACCGTAAGTCGGCTTGCGGTGGGATCTCAGCTTTGACCATGGCGCAATGCTGAATACCAGCCCTGTTCCCAAGATTCCATAACAAGCATGATGCTTGCCCTAGCTGGCCAGGTACATGATCGGATAAAAAAAAAAATACAAGCAAGATGTTTGCTAATAAAAGCACAGCCTTCTTTCGGTCCGGCTGCGGAGCCTCAGTCCACGACCAAGATTACATTGCTTGGCATAGCATGTAATTCTATGGTGCAGCGCAAATGGAGATGCTGACTGCCTGTTCAAATGGGCCGTCTGTACCTATCAACTTCTTCGCCGAGTGAATTCTAGAAATAGCGACTTTTCAGCCTATGTTAAAACTATGGATAGTTTGGAAATCAACAAAGACGGCTGATTCAGGTTGATTTTGCCGTGGCTGCAGGAACACTGGGTAACGAACAGCCCTGCAACGTTCATCGGTCTAATTTTGTATCACGGTCATGCCTAATGAATTTGTCGTATCTCATGTTCGGATGCCTATTTATGCGGACGGCTCCCGTTGTAATGATCAATCTCCATTCTGGCTAGCAAGCTGGAACTCAGACTTGGCGTCACGGATTGCCTCCACAAACATCATCATCATCATCATCATGTTGCTCACAACTTTCATTTCCGTCTTTATGACCTTGGCAGGCCACGCAGCCGCTGCCGGTTCTATCGAAAAGAGCGTTCTTTGCGGAGCGGAAGACCCTTCGGCTGAATTGGCTGCTTTGCATCGCCGGCTTTCGTCTGCGGACGGATCTTTGGCGATTCGGGATACAAGGTCCGCAATTGAGCACGTTGACGTCGATCTATTCATACACGTGGTGGCAACATCGAACACCAGCGAGGAATACCTCAGTGTAAGTTGCAAAACTGCTCGACGGTCGACAATGAATCTAACTCGTCGCAGCGCGATGTCGTGTCAAAACAAGTAGATGTTCTCAGCGAAAGCTACAAGCCAGCCAACATCTCCTTCACCCTTAAAAGTGTGGACTGGACGGTCAATAGTGACTGGGCAAATGGCTTGGGTGTCTATGATATGAAACAAGCTCTGAGGAATGGGACCTACGAGAGCCTCAACATCTACTACGTCAAGAGCGTATTCAACTTGACTGACATCGGGGGCGAGTGCACGTTTCCCGAGAACATGCAAGGCTCGAAAAACTACGCATCGGACGGCTGCATGATACAGGCTGCGACGGTTCCTGGCGGCTCGTCGCCTCAATGGAACCAGGGCAAAGTTACGGTACACGAGACGGGACATTGGTTCGGCCTCGCCCATCCGTTTGGCGACTGTACCACCGATGGAGACGGCATCGACGATACGCCCCTCTCCGATGGACCGACACGAGGATGTCCGAGCGAACGTGACTCCTGTCCTGGCGAGCCCGGCCTCGACCCCATCCACAACTACATGGACTATTCTGACGAGTAGGTGTTTCTCTCGAAAGTCGATGATTATAGCTAACGGTCATGGCAGTGTATGCAAGACGGAATTCACCCCTCTTCAAATTGCGCGCATGCACGCCCTTTGGAAGAGCTTCCGCTACGAACCGAAGCGCAAGTCCGATAACTTGGTTCCCATCAAGCCCGTTCAACAGGACGGAAAGCTGCCGTTCTACCCTGAACCCGAAGATCCGGTCCTCGCAGCCGAGAAATGCCGGCCCAACTCGGCTGGTGTCGTCGAGGAAGTTCGTGAAGAATATTGCGGAACGGCCATCTTTTGTTGGGAGAAGCTGTACGAGCGAGTTGGTCAGGAATACAGGAACAAGAGGCAATGTTCCCTGGCTAGGGCTAGACCTCCAACCTCTTGAAGCTGTACCGTAAGCTACATTACACTATTAGCGTATACCTGCACGGTTCTTGTGTCATGTCAATCCGAATTGACGCGCGAGAGTTGAAACATTAAGATCTTGATGATCGCTCTAACTATCTCGGATTGATAAGTTATCGTTTGGGTTACTTCAAATTCGACCATGACGTAGATTATCACAGTATCTCAGACAAATGTCATACGTCATAGACGACGCAAATTGGTGATGTCACCATCTATAAATATTATTCTCCCAAATACCCTCTCAACCTCTTTCTACCCTTGAAGATTCCCCCAAACACTTCATATCTATCAAAATGGCGAGCTCTAATCAATCATCCGACCAGAACCAAGCCGAGAACCCCAACGTCAATGCCGAACAGCAATTAGAGACGTTGGCCGAAGGCAAGGTCGCCGACGCGGTCAAAAACTCGAGCACCAGAGACAAGCCACGCAAAGACGACATCACCATAGAGGACTTTGCCTCGGACCTTGACAGGTTTGGCCCCGAATTTCCGGAGCTCGATACATGGTGCGGGGACTAAACTAGACCGCAGGAAAAAGGCGGAACAGGCCGAGGCTAGAGAAAAGATCAAGGAACAACGACGGGCTGGGGTAGATGTTGATGGAGGTCCTGGGAGCCTTGGACATCAGCTTAGAAACGATGCCTAAGTGTTCTTGGTATGAGAGGTTTTGGAGGTTCAACACGAAAGAATGAATCACCACATCAACCTCGGACTATCAAACTCCACGTCTCTAAACTATGAGATAAAGGCCTTCATCACCTTTATTGAAAGGCCGCATTCATCTTTCCTCCATAGAGTATTTAAGAGAAGGGCCGACAAGGTTGGGAGCGGAGGTCGACCAAAAAATCCAATTTTTAGGTCGAAAAGTAGGGCTAGTGTTTTATTAAGCAAAGCTGCGTAGAAGATAAAGGTCACGAAGTGAGCGGCAGCTTCCAGCTTTGCTTCTTCTAATGGGAGCCCAATATTGCTTCGCTACCACAATCACTAGCCACAATTCTAAAATACCCAACGGCAATTAGATGTTTTTGCCATCTTACCGCTTACTAGATAAAACTACTATAGGCTTAGGGGGCTGCTGCAAAGCTCGAGCCGAAGGCGAGGAGGGCCCCCGGCAGGGCTGCCGGAGGCAAAAGAGACCCTCCAGCTTTGCGTTCCCTTTTGCCTCCGGATCTCAGTCGTTGGCATAGGACCTAGTTACAAGATGTAGCTTAAATAAATCCACAAAACAGAGGTTTGACCAATATTCCAAAAACTTGGAGGCCATGCTTTGTATTTCCAGTCTCCAGAAGATGCTGATAAGGCCGTACCCTATGTATCAGCTCCGGTGTAACGATCACCCCGTCTAGTAGCCTCCACCAAAACTTGCTTGGAAACAAACGGCAATAACCAGTTCTACCCTCTCTCATCACCCTGGCTATCCGTACTCAGGCCCCTGAGTGAATATACGCCGCCCACTTCACCCAAGAGGAAGGGTGTTGTTCTCGGACCCCGATGACCGCTTCTCTCAACGCCATAGCCACAACTCTATCATCAAAGCAATCGGATTCGGCACGAATGAGATTCCCATAAAAAGCACGAGCAACACCAACCCCAATTTTGTCTTCCACTTCCCACAGCGACCCAACGACGTGAGCGAAGCCCGCAATCTGCAGAGCCCCGGAGAGATGCAAGCCTTCATCGCCAAGCCGGAAACTGGCCATCGAAGCTGTTGTACAAGCTGAGAGAAAAGCTACCCATGCTCTTTGGAGGCTTTCTAGAGATAGAAACTGCGGTACGGTGAGCTTGTCGACCTCCTTTTTGTTGTTCTCAGTAGACTTTTCCAAGACGAAGTGGCTCTGTGATGGATCGCTCCTATCTGCTACGCCGTGGCAGGCAAAATGGACGACGTCGCTTTTGATGACTGCTTCCAAGGCGAGATTTGCCGTTGGTTGTGGTAAGTCTGTACATTCCCATTTACCCTTGACGAGATCCATCACGACTTCTTTCTCCGTCTTAGCAGCTGGCAGAGGTACATGACCCGGGGTCGTCTCCATTGAGACAATCGTCAGGTTCAATCTCGCCTGGTCTTTCTGATCCCTAAAGGCCCGCAGCTGAGCAGAGCGCTTCTTGGAGTACAGCAGCGTCTTGATCGACGGAGTGTAGGATGGAACCGACAGGGACAATGCGTCCTGGCCGGGCTCCGACTCCGAGGCAGCGGCATGGAAAGGAAAGCCAGCAGCAGCGCCGGATCCGATCCACCAAACTCTGGCCAATTCGCCATCCTTAGGACCAGCACTGCCAATCTTCAACTCGTCAAAGACAGGCCGTACACAGCTGGACCATAGCCAATCCAGAAATCCCAACTCTGGCTTCTTTTGTTTGGGGACTCTCTTCGCGAGGACTGTTGGAGCCCTTTTCACGGGAAAATCCACAACCGAAAAACCGGATATGAGCTGTACGCCAAAGTCTACGGCCTTTTGTATCTGTAAGTCCAAGAGCGGTACGATCCGTAGGTCTGAACCGTCGAGAATGATGGCGTCGCTCCTGATGTAGCTGATGTTTACAATCACAACGGTGCCATGTTCGCAACACGACTTCATTTCATCAACGGAGGGTTCGCGCAGGAAGTCCTGGTGCTCCTGTATGTTCCGAATCTTTTGTAGGCAAGCAGTCAAATCAGCTTCGGCAGCTCTTCTCTCCCGCAGTTTGACCTCTCCGAGACTAGAGCCTTGAAGGTGAGGCGGAATGCGCAGCTTTGCTTTGATGTCCGTAAATTCCCTCGCAAGGTGCTCATGTGTTTTTGCTAGTGCGGATACTTCGTCGCTGTTGTCTATAGCAAGTCCGAGTATCATAGCCCTGCCTGCCTCGAGCTGTCGAAGGGCCTCCTCAGGCTTGTTCGCCTGCAACATCAAGGAGCACACTTCAGCAGCTAAGCCCGAGGTTTGCGAAACCGCCTGCTGCTGGTCTTGCAGAGACAAGTACCTGTTGCAGACTAGCGGCAGCAGTTTCATGGCGGCGAGGCCGACCTGTGTTGCTTCTTGCCACGAACCCATCTCTCCGAGTATTCTTATCGCTTTCCGAGCCGCTTCGATTCGTACCAATGGCAGTCCGTTGGACAGATATGCCGCTTCATTGAACAAGCGGAGGGGTTCGGCGAAAGAAGAAGGGTCAGGCTCTGCCTCGTTCTCGAACATCTGCGCAGCAAGCAAGTTGCCGTGGCGGATAAGATACAACGCTCGATCGAGAGCATTCTGCGGTGTAGCGTCGAGGCCGTCTGTTGAGTAGTCCAATGCTGCGGTCAAATCTTCGCTACTTTCACAGTTATTTCCGTTCCACTTGACCAAATAGGCCTCTGAAAGAACGTGTAGAAGATGGGGCAAGTGCGTGTCATTCGGGGCGGCTAGCGTTCGAGACTTGTCGCCATGACGGATGGCACTGTCAATGTCTAGTTCCTTTCGCTTCTCTGGCCCTATGTGGTTATATCGATCGACCAGGGCGCTGGAGAGCAAGGAGTGGATGACCACGACATCTGCATGATGCTCTGGGTACTTGTCCAGCGCTTGGTTGAGGGCTTGCATGGCTTCATCCAGAAGCTCGCCCTTGCCGTGGCGGTCGTACGCGTTGAGCAGGATGTTTCCAAGGTTTTGCAGGTTCTCGGCCCATCTTACGGGGTTGGTATTTGGCAAGTTTGCCAAGATCCGGTATTTAGAGACAGCCAGGCCAAGGGCTTCAGTCTCCCCGGTCCACTCGAATCTGATGCCAAGCGTGTCTGCGAGGTTGCCGAGGGCCGACAGGTAAGTCTGGCTGTTTTCCAAGGCGAGGTCAACGGCCTGCTCAAACATTTCTGTAGCCTTTCGTAGGGTGAAAATATCCACCGAGCTTCGAAAGGAAGATATGTAGGCTAAGCCAAGGTTGTTCAACCACCTGGGCTTGTCAGGGTCGCGGTCCTTGGAAAGCTCGACCGCTTTTTCACCGTTGTCGATCGCCCCTTGCATGTCGCTTGGTGTTGACTTTTGTTGATAACGGCGATACTGGGCAAATGCGAGAGATCCATAGACAAAAGATATGTTTGCAATCCCACATTCCTTGGCAAGGCCTTCCGCCTCTTGCCCTCTCGCAACCGCACTATCCAGATGCGCACTCTCGTCTCCCTTCTGGAAGTCAAGCAACATTGGCTGCGACTCGGCGAGGTTGGAAAGCGCGTAGATTCGATTGTGAACCCCGGCATTGGGGAGGGTTCCAACAAGCTCGGCGAGCTCGATGCCCTGCTGCAGGTCTTGCAAGTTTGCCGCATTCCGAAACCGTCGCAACAACAGACATCCGTGAAGCTGGAGTAAATCCGGGTTTGTCTTTACCACACGTCGAAATGAGCCTAGCTTCTCGATGGCCGAGTCGAGCTCGGAAGGCTCTAGATCTGCCTCGAAGAGACACAGGTGAACGCGTCCGTCAATCAAGAGGTAGTCGGGAAAATACTCATCGCCCTCGGCGACGAGAGGCCCGACTCGATTTATCAGAGCGAGCGAAAGCTCTAAATCTCGGTCCAATCCACTGCGCGTTTGGTAGCGTTCTAGAATCGCGTCTGCTGTTACTAGCAGCCTCAAGACGAAGACCGGGTCATCTGGGGGCGTCACGTCTACCGCCCAAATCCACAAATCGATTTCCAAGTCGTTCAGCTTATTTCCGAGGTCATCGTTCCGCTGCAACCTTCTCGTCGCTACACATGTAGCCAGGTTATGATGCCGGGTAGCTTTGATGGCGTCCGTGGATGTGGGCACGCCGCTGGCTCGGATTTGCTCTAGCGGTCCGAGATAACGTGCCTGCAACCAGCCAGCCAGCTCCTCGTCGCTCAAATTTGATAGATTCATCTCTCAGCGGTCTCAGATGGGTTTAGGATGGTGGTGGGGGATTTAAGGCAAGATGTGGTCGTGGTGGGATACTCGATGTGACAGTCAAGAATGCCGCGGGTGGGAGGTGAGGCTGAGGCTGAGGACGCAATGTAAAGTGCAGCAGAGGTTTGGGTCTGCCTAAATCACGTGTGCGTCCCCTCACTTGTTTAATCATCTGTAGAGTTAAGCGCAGAAGCCATTATCCGTAGTTTCCTGCGACAGCCCGCTCTTGGTTTCCGCTGGGCGACATCGGTCTCAACATGTCGAGCCCGAAGCATTTCGCGATCCTGATCGGTGTCGACTACTACATCAGACAACCTCTACACAGCTGTGTTCGAGACATAAACTTGGTCGAGGCGTATCTCGAGACCCTTCGGCGAGAAAATAGAGTCGACAGCCTGGAAATCACAAGACTGACGGCGAGTCACCCAACCCATGACACCGGTCCAACGAAGCCGCCAGAGACCGACATTTCTTTACCGACGATACAAAACATCAAAACGAACCTTGAGCGAGTTGCTTCGAAATCGGCCGAGGGCGATAAGGTCTACATACACTTCTCGGGCCACGGCACAGTACTGCCAGACGGGAGACTGGCCATCGTACCATATGGATGCGAAGACAGCGAGAATGGATTGCTGAGAGACTGGCTTACGGGTGCAGAACTGGCAGAGCTTCTTAATTACATGGTCGTGAAGGGGGTAAAGGTCCTGTTGGCACTCGACTGTTGTTTCTCAGGCAAGATGCCCCGTCGCAAACTACCAGACGCGGTGCGATACATCCCTTTCGCCTGCTCTCCCGATGTCGAGAGTACCAAGCTGCACTGCGAACCAGCCCATCCGAGCAGTTCCCCCGACGAAGTAGCATTCCGAGGCGCATCAGCGCGTGCGAACTGGCTGATGGAACCAGAGGGCTACACCATCATCGCCGCATGTGGACCAGCACAGACTACCCACGGTCTCAACTTCGGGGGTGGGAAGCTCCACGGTGCCCTGACATACGTCCTGGTCCGAACGCTTCAAAAACTAGGATCCTTGTGTATGAGCCACATGGTCGTGTTTCAATTCATTTGCGCCAGGTTCAGAGCCATGGAGTCCGGCCAAATTCCCCAGCTGAAGGGTACCGGCGAATTTACATTCTTCGGACACTTGCAAAGCTCCGACGACTCATTCTTTCCCATCGTCAAATTGCCAACTGGCAAGATGATGCTCCAGGCAGGGGAGATAATGGGAGTTCATGAAAATGACAAGCTGGCTCTCAGTCCCCTGAGCGCCTTTGCCGACGAGAGCTGGGACGACAAGTATGAGGTTGCGACTGTCCGGAACGTAGGCGGAGTGACAGCAGAGGTCGTGCTCAATAACTTTAATCCTAAACAGGTAGACGCTGGTTGGGTGGCAAGGTTGCTCAAACTATGCGAACACACTCCGTCGGCAAGCAACCCTCCCAGCGGACAAGCGCGGAGCATATCGATTGGTGGCTTAGGAGGGCAGAGCTCGAGCTCACAGGAAGACCTACTGCTTCCGCCCGGTTTCACAGAAGCGACGGCACCTGTGACGGCCAGGAGTAATGACCAAGGCCATTTTGTCATACAACATCGAGACGGACGAAAAATCGACTTCGATGCGCTTTCACTACTGCCGGCCCACTCCCCAAGTGTCCGTCCCCAGGTTCTTCGTGTCCTAGCATACCTTGCAAGATACTACGTCATTGAGAACATGAAGCCGTCGGATGAAAACGAGACCCTTCGGGATGCCGTTGATGTCAGGCTGTGCAAAGAGTCAGGGGTCACGTTTGCGGACGCAGAAGTCATTTGCGTGGAGAATGGAGAAGTGCTTCAGTTGCATGTCGTTAACAACGGCGAGCAACCGGTTTTCGTGAACATCTACTGTCTCGCGGAGGACTGGGAGATTACAAACCTCCTGGCAGCCGAGAATACTGAACTAGCCCCTCTGGAGCCCTCCAAAAGCAACCAGGATCCCGCAGACGGAAAAGCCGAAGTCATGGTCCAGATGACAGTCCCGGAGTTGCTCGTCCAGCGCGGAGTCAGCAGCTGCGAGGACATCTTCAAGGTCTTTCTCACCACGAGAAAAGTGCCGCTCGCAAACTTGGCCATGGTCAAGCCTCTACTGCGAGGTCCACCAACCAAGTGGGAGGATGAGCTGCGAGATTCTTGGATAACGCGGACATTCCGCATCCGCACGACAGTTGGGGCGGCACTGCCACACTAGGCAGTAGAGTGTTATCGAAGCAATAGTGCCTGAGACCCGGGCCGGGCCTCACTGGGCTTCTGCAGACTGGTTGAGCGCATTGGAGCGATGAGAAATGTGGCTGCCCCGTGGCATGCAAGTGATGTTGACGTGGCACCTTCAGAGCCTTCTGCTGCGATGGCTTGTAACGTGTCCCGCAGCTAAGCGCATTTCTACCAGTATCGTGGACCTATGGACCAGTTCGGGTATGCAATATTTCGGCGATCATGGGCTCCCAGTTCTCCGTTTCATTTCCGTCCTCATCGAAGGCATTGATGTTATTTCAGGACTATGCAATCACATCATTGATACGCTGCAGTGGCAGTTCGAAGGCCTGGATTTTTGGTTACGAAGAGGAAGAGAAAAGATAAAAATGGAGGACCACCGGAATTCGTGAATCAACGGTAGATTAAGGACGAATGTCTCCTTCAGTACTCTTTAAGGTGGCTTCAACTAGGGTGTTCTGGGAGCATATTCATTGGGACTGAGGACTCTCGCCACGCGCAGCTGATGGGGCGCCTCAAAGTCGATCAGTACTGCAATCGGCATCTTTCAGCCTAGATTAGACACTCTTGACATCAATGAATGGTGGCCAGGCTCAGCTTCGATTGTGCACATGTTTGCCTCGGGCCCATCTGTCCAGCCGCAAATGGTCCATATTCGTGCGGCCTGTCAAAGAATTTTCGTAGACACTTCAACGTTTCTGCTTAAAACACGATGGATCTTGAACGCGGATCAGTAGCAGCCAGTGTCTCCAGGGTGCGACTTGGAGCTTCCTGGTCTTGGCATGCTTTCGTGGACATGGCGAACGGGCTTCGCTCAGCCTTCCACGCCAGCACGCCCAGCTCGAACATGCCACCAGCCCAAGCCCATGAGCAGAGTATGTACAAGCAGCAAACACCAAATCCACTGCTCTCGTGCAACAGAGGTTAACGCAGAGATATTCATCAGTCGAGGATTTCGCCCAGGGTTACCCTCGCTACTCGGCCCTGGTAGCTTCAGACCAAGCCTTCTCCATTTGTCGAGGATTTTCCTTCTTGAGAAGCCGCCTCCTCTTACTCAAACAGGACAAATTAGTCGTACTTGAGAAGCGTCTAAGGGAAACGGACAATGCAGAAACGGTCCCGCTCTTTCTTGGGGCTTCCAGGGAGGACGCGAACACGGAGCGTCAGCAGGTTCTTGATGAGATAGATGCAGCTCTATCCGATTACGGTTCTTTTCCCCCTCAGCCTCCTTGCTCGTATGCCTAATCTTTTTTTATAGATGACTTTGTGGATAGGACATCCCGGACCCTTGGTTTGAGACGACCTCCTCTACGGGACGTAACCAGTTTGGTAAATTGGCTGAACGGCACAGGTGCATTAGCGCGAGATGAGACGGCTTACTTGGAGAACCCGGACGACCTCGTCAGCCTAGGTTCATCAGGGGATCGACTGTCAACGTCCATAGAAGGTCTGGTCGAGGACGGCCTCATTCGTTTCCACAAAGGATACAGATCCGTAAGCCAAGTCCCCCGTCGAACTTGGCTTCCTTGTGCTGACTTGACATGCGAAGTTGGCAGGACACCGCAGATCCAGGGACTCGCGCGTCTACCTGTACTCGGGTGCGGCGATCCGCCGTCTATCGCAGGTTGCCATCTCGGCGATAGTGGCGTCGCTCCTGGTGGCGCCCATCATCGCTTGCTACGTCGTCCAGAGCGTACCGGCCCGCCTGTTTCTGATACTGCTCGCGACTATGACGTTGCTTCTGACTATTGCAACCGTCTCTCACCGAAAAACAGTCGAGTTGTTCATGATCGGAGCCACGTGAGTGTTCCTGTTTCTGATTTACCTACGAAGGATTCTAATAGTCCTTTAGTTATTGCGCCGTTCTCGTGGTGTTCCTCTCTGGCACCGGCTCTTCCTTGTCATAACTGGGATGGGGACCACAGGTTCCAAGGCTTGATCGAACTAAGGCTACAGCCTCCAGGTTTGCCACACCCGAATCAAGTCAGCATTGGATATCGAGGCGGGAAAGTGCAGATTGTGCGTCACTCAATGAGGCGGGGTGGAAGAACATGGAAGACTCGGATTACAGATTTCCCGACAGCCGCAATATGCACATTAGGCAACCAAATCTGGTATAACTTCGACACAGCCTCTTCTCTCTCCGGCGAACTTGGAAGGATATTTCCCACATTACGTATGCACATAGATACACTCCAGTTACTACCAATTATATCTCACTACAGCGACCTTGAGGTGACAGTGCCCTACAAAAAACTGCCGTTGTGCAAAGTACTCGAGATGACGTCCAGTCCGGATGGGTACGTCACTGCTTACGCGACTCCCATCCTCATAACTCAAGCTAACAGACGAGACGCAGAGGCGATAGCCCAGAGTATGTCATCGACTACCAAGAACCGAGACCATACGTGCAGGCCTACGGCGAGGCGAGTCCGAGCGAGAACATAGGTGTGGGTGTGGTTCAAGGCTGATAGCGCCAACAGGGTCCTCGGTTCCGTCCAGGCGACAAAGTCTGGTATCGCCTCACGAGCAGTGGGACTCCTGAAGGTCCGTTCAAGATATCCAGAGTCACCTCGACCGGGAAATATGTTCTATGCATGGCTGAGGATGCCAAGGTGATGGCCAAGGATGGGACAGAAATTGAGGAGCAGAATTTGGAGCTGGTTTAGGTATCCAGACTTTACGTTAATTCCAGAGTCTATCTTTTGAGAGGAACTACAAGAAATGATTCAAGTAATACTCGCTCGCGTAGGCCTTGCTTCCGTTATTAACCTCGGGTGATGGATCAAGATGACAGGATGTCTTTGGTAGTCCTAGGTCCTACCAATTTGTTACCTCAGAGAATCATTTCTAGTAGGCAGTCTCTGAGGCCCGCTGAGATCACATTGATCAGTGGCTATCGATCTCCGCTACGCCATACGTTTCCCTAGAATGTCAACATGTTTCTAGTTTATCTGATATCGTGACTTATCAGATCTATTAGCAGGTCATAAAGTAGGATAGTAGCAGAGGTCTAAAATAATGTATAAGATAGTTAGTGTGATTAGAGATACTAGGTCCTATTCCAACGACTGAGATCCTTGTCCTTTGGGAACGCAAAGCTAGAGCGTCTCTTTTGCCTCCGGCGG
>JAMYIC010000215.1:0-17795 GCA_024112705.1 Microcera coccophila | reverse complement strand
GGTCCATGCAGCCATTCATCCGGGAGACGAACAAGCTTAGTAACATAGTAGACCATTGGCGACTATGCTGAGGCTGTTGCCATGCCCTGCTGATGATTCATCTTACGCAACAGATATTCCTAGGCATTGAACAATGGTGTTAGCGACACCAAGCAGAATCCGCTCGCCTTATTCTTGTCGCAGCGCGCATAGTGTACATCCCAGCACCTCAACTTGGCAAGTCCCCGCTGCATGTTTAGCGCCATCATCAAGTAGATCCAAAGTCACCTCCCCACTTCTCCACTGAAGCCGACCGCTGTGCAATTGGTCCAGCGCTGTTCGGAGCTGGTGTAAAAAAAAATTGCTTCACCAGGCGCACATTCAGGGCCTGCCATGCGCTAAAAAGCACACAGTGCGATTTTTCATTGTCCCGCTTTTTGTTTTTCCCACGCTCGTCCCAGCGTCCGGCGTTCAGCGTCCAGCTTACAGCGTCCCTTCAGCCCATTCCTTCTTCTACTGCTTCCAAGTCCCTTCCGGGTAAAACCAAAAATCTCACACCTCCGCCAAACTCACACATCTCCACAACCCCCGACAGCTCTAGAGAAACAATCACGCAAGCACCACCACAGATAATCGTAGACACTGCAGAAATCGGGGTTTCACTATTTTTTCGGTAGACTGCTGGCCGTCCCATCGCTTGCCCATCCCCGAGGCCGTTGCGGGAACCTCCTTCGTCGAATGCATATGTTAGCCCCGATCTCTGCCGCCGCGACGACCCGCTCTGCCTCACCTCTTGCCCTCCTCAATCCTACGACTTCCACGATCGAGCTCTGCTAGTCGACTTCGTCGGTTCTCCCTTCCTACCGCCGCGCTTCGCACCTTCAAGAGACGTCTCGCCCCGGCCGCTGCTGGCCCCGGCCTGAAAAGGTGCCTGGGTCTGCCATCGAGTGGGAGTCAAGACGCTGCGCATGCCTCGCGCTTCGAGCTCGGGCAAGCGACAGCAAGGTGGCTTCGGCAATCGCGATTCTCGTCACGATAATGGGCTTGTCGGCCCCGTCAAACGAAATTCCGGAAGGAAGAGCTTAGGGCAGCAGACCGACGGTTCTGCGCTCCCGGCTGACACTTCCGTCGCTGGGAGCGCAGCCTCGTTGTCTGCCAATCCCAATGGCCTCGCTAACGGCGCCCACAAGTCTTTGGACGCTGCCACCAGCAATGATTCTCGATCCGCCGGCTACCCCTATCGCAGGTCCTCGTTGGGCAACACATCCGAGATGTCGTCTGCGTCGTCAAATTCCCACATGGCCTCCAGTGGCCTCGCCGACGCGGGACATCGTTCCATCGACGTCAACGCTACCAAGAACGAGAACGTCCACCGAGACTCTGGTCCTTTCGAGCTCGCTGCCACCGTTTTGAAGACGCTTCCCGTTCAGGACACCCTGGCGATCCTCATCATCCTTATGCAAGTACCCTCGCTGTCGCTCTCGTTTATCTATACCGTCTTTACCTTCCTCACCTTCGTTCCTCCGGTCACCACCAGCTCCGGCATGAACATCAACTTCGCCGAGATCTTCGACGGCAATTCCACCATGCCCTCTCTCGTGACCGTTCTGTGCATGGACTTTTTCTTCCTGCTGATATGGCTGTTCCTGTGGGGACCCGTACAGGAGGCCATTCTGGACCTCGCCAAACCGGTCATCGCTATTACGCTGGGCGGGGGGACGAGCTCGAGGAACGGAGCATCCAGCGGGATTACGACGTGCTTCATGTGGGTTCTTGTGACGCACCTGTTGCGCGGGACGAGGGCGCACTGGGGTCGATTCATACGCCATGTCCCGGAGCATTGGCGGTTGCCTACTGTCTTCACTGAACATATTGACACGCCCAGCATTGTGCACGATAAGAGAAGCGCGTATGGATGGGTTAGGAGCGTCCTGGCGATTCATATCTTAACCCAGGGAATCGTGCGTTATATCCGGGAGTGGTACATTCGAAGAGAAAAGGGGAGCTTATCCTCTGGGATCAGTGATCCTGAGGCGGGGAAGCCCTCCAGCGTGGCCGGTGATGCAGGCAACGAGGCAGGTTTCGTGACGTCCGAAGCGGATCCCAGCTTTACGCCAGCGGCTCATTCGACGACGACAACGACGACAACCAAGAAAAAAAGAAAACAAAGCACTCAGGTTCGCCTGCAGCAGCCGTTGTGGGCAGCACTCGCCAGCACCAAGATTGTGGTGGTGAAGGAATACGAGCTGTCCCATGCGGCTTCTGAATCGGCTGGATCGAACGCTACAGATATTCATAACCTAGGGAACGCTCCATTTGACAGCCAACTAAGTCAGATCTGGATATCTTATATTGGCAGCGATGAAGTATGTTTTAACACCAGTCTTTTTTCCCATATCGACGACGACGCGACGCAATCTCCTCAACTCAACGCACATACACCTCGAGTTGCGGGCATCGACACCTCCAAGCCTTTTTACGTCAGGGTAAACAACGCCATCTGGCAGCCGACTCGCATGTTTCCAGTGGAAGAGGCCGAATCCGAGGAACAGGGAGTTCGTTGGACTGGAGACATCTACGGATTACGACCTGCATCGAAATATGTGTGCGAATTTGTAGAGACTCGGACCGACGAGGTTCTCTTTACCACCAGCATCAGAACGATCCAGGAGACGCTTCGAGAAGCGGACGGCATTTCTTCCGCCCTGCCTAACGGGCAGCGATCCCTGCGACCAGACTCGCCCGCTACGACGCTCAAAACTTCCATCGCTGCGGCCGAGGCCAGGTTGGCTGACGAGAAGAACCGACTCAAGATGATGCGCAAGGAGTGGAAAACTCGTATCAACGCGCTCAAGAAGGATCTGGAACTTGCGGACAACCAACTCGCCTCCGCCGGCAACCACGACGAAAAATACAAGCAAAAAATTCGCCAACAGGAGACTCAGAAGATTCAGGCCGAACGGGACATTGAGAATCTCACCGAGTCGCTGAAGAAATTCGATAACTCCCCAGAACTCAGCGACCGTAAGAAAAAGCTGGAGAGGGCCTATTCTGCTGAGAAAAAGCTGTATGACGCTGCTCAGAAGGAGTTTAAGGAATTCAAGTCCAAGCTCGAGAAGGAAGTCAAGGCCAAGGAAGTAGAGCAGAACAACCTCGCTTCTCGACGTACCAAAATTGCTGCCCGAATCGCCAAGGTGGAAAATGAGCTTTCGACTCTTACCGACCGCAACAACCGGGAGCAAGAGGCGGAACAGCGGAACCAGGAACGTGCAGCGTGGCAAGCTCAAGTCGCCGGGATCGAGCGCTACTACATTGACAGAATCAACCAGGCTCAGCTTGCCAACGAGGAGAGGCTCGAACACATCAGGAACGCCCAGGCTCAGATTGAGGGTTTCCACGAATTCATCAATTCGACGGGCATGTCGTACGATATGTCTGTTGCTGAGCAGGGCCACGCACAACTCGGTTCGCCATTTCGGCCGCAGCCAGCTGGCACCTGGAACCCGAACCCGGCTGCTGTGCCTCACTTTCCGTCCAGCATGTGGCTCGAATCGACTCCCGAAGCTCACGCCTCGACGTCTGCTTCGGCTCTTCCGTCCTCGTCGGTCTGGAACCCTTCAGTGGCAGCCCCAGTCTTCGACCACCGCGCCATCCGATCTCGAGGACGTAGCTCCAGCATGCTTAGCGACGTTAGCGGCTTCACTCAGTCAAGCGGCGAGGAGAAGCCATCGCCCATCGGCTCCGACCGCATCCGAGCTCTCTGGACCAACGAAAGGCGGGTTAACGGCCATCGCGGAAGTCGCGGTAGTGGTAGCGGCAGCGGAACCGGCAGCGGTAGTGGGAGCGGCAGTTTCGTGGATGCTACGAGCCCAAAGTAGTCTCTGAGTGGATGTCCTGCGAAGCGTTTTGTGGATTTGCCAGCGCTATGTGGTGATGTCGTCGGTCTGCGTCAGTGGACTGTTGAATAGCTAGCATATGAATAAAAGCAGTGCCTTTGTTAAACCGATTTCATGTGACTGGCCTTGGAGATGTGGACTCATGTTTCTCGACATGGCGTTGACTACGGTTTTCTCGCTCAGATTGATGAAGGTAACGTAAACTCTCGCTTATGGTACGAATATTGATCAAGTCATTTCCTCGCCCCAGGTCACAAGAGGTAAGCCCTTGTTATCCTGAACGTTTCTCAGACATACTACTTAGTGTGTTGTATCCTCTAGCCTATAAATACCGGATCATTTCCAACTTTTGAGACAGACTGTCGAGATAGTCCGTTGTGGAGCAAACTCTCTTCCAGTCCCCCGTTAACCTTGTCATTTTAATGCATATTCGATATCGTCGTTATATTCGATACTCTGCTCGCTCGGAGCAATGAAGTCGGCTTCACCGTTGGGATACAATGTCGGGAAGGCAAGAGAAAGAAGGGTCTGGGAGCGATTGAACTCGCTTGGAGGTGTTGACCTAATGTCTTACCAATCGTACTTGGACTTTACGGAGTGGTATCTGCTCTAGAGGCTCGATGTTTTGACCCTCTACTTGCACTCGGAGACGTTGTAAGTTGGCCTGTGTAGTGACGATGTTAGGTAAAGCTGCACTATCGTAATCTCATGGTCTCTGAGAACAAGGAAAAATTCCTTGAATTCTGGGGTCCCCATGTCTCTGCGCAACCGACCCTTCAGCGAAGTAAGACTTCTGCGGACCTCTCGTCTCACCCTACCTTGAAGCTTGCCGGGACCCAACGGCTCAGTGATGGCTTATATATGTCTGTGCATCTCTCTGAGGAAGAAGAATCTCGACTCGCAGCCCGCTGTCTTTGTCGTTCCATTTCGCAAATAGCTGGAGCAGTTCGAGATGGATACTTTGCCACATTGTAGGCCCCTGGCCCGAGCCTTTCGACTCCGCGTTTGATTTTGAAGTCGACCCGCTCCTGGTCCGCGTAATAACGGAAGCCGGGGGCCATTGACCTCCAATGGAGAGCCCTTCTGTTGAATATCCTCCTGTTTCTCTCAACGGCATGGCCAAACGCGGCTCGGGATCGGTTTCGAACTCGGGGTCCATAGAAGCTGGGAAACACACAGGTTGAAATACATATATAGTTTGTCCCCAATCGACTTTCCCTTTTCCGGGTTTTCCATTAGATATTGTGCTAGGACCGAGTCGAACAGACCCTCTCGGTGGATGGGGCCGGTGTCTATATGGTTCCCTGGAGCGAAACTGATGTGAAGGGCTATAGGGACCATCGGCGCCAAAGCATTCGGGCGACAATGAGTGGTCGCTGGGAATATATCCATTAGACATGAACACTATCGCTCAGTGTTGGAGCTATGTTCCTGTCCCGCTTTGTCGCTATCGGTAAAGTTGTACAGCGATACACCATCAGTGGCCGGTGGCAGCCCACCAAAATGGTGTGTGGTCAACCTTGTTCCAACTTTCCAATGCCAGCGACTCAACCCCGGCCAGTCACATCACCACCGCTGAACACACCACGAAAGAAGAAGCGCCAGCGTGAAGAAAGTGGAGCGATGGACTTTGCTCGAAAAAAGAGAGCTAGGGATATGCTATAGGCATCTAACTGCCAACTGATAAAGACACCCTCAGAACAGCAATGGGGCAGGTTAACACCGGTTGACATCGTGTTGAAATTCGCCACAAAGACTTGCGATTCGCTGTCTTTATCCTAACCCGTGTTATTAGTATATGACCTCCGACTTCACTTAATTTTCTATCTCAAGAGAGGGGAACAGGCCTGAAGCGCGTCTGTAAGCACGGCAAAAGGTGTGATGCCGCATGGCGCCATGAGAGTCAATCGCAACAAGGAGAATGCGTATCTCGTCGGGGCATCCCGGTGTGGCAGTAATGCTGGCATCTTGACGGAGATGACGCTTTATTGTCGCCGATCTCGTCCTTTTCTGCTTCTAGACATAGTGTTGTGAAAGTGTAAAAGGATGATTCTCCTATCTGAACCGGGCTTGAGGTAGCATGACCCTTACCACACGATGGTATGCATGCGTCCTGGATCTACTCGGGGGCCTGAATGCGTAGAGGTTGCGGTGGCCATTACACATCAGCCGGATCGTCTCGCCCAGGCACGCATAATACGTAAGCTTCCTCCGACTTCCACCGGCAGAGATGAGCAAGCTTCGCCAATGTTCTCGGGTCATTTGCGTTTCTTGTCTTCGGGGACATGGTCGTTCCAGCTCCTCGTGCAAGCAAACCTGCTTGTAGCGGTTTGCGAGGTATGTTCTTCTGCGCCCGCTCTAGTACGGCAATCTGCGTATATATAACGACGAGTCGGCTAGTATTGCATTGCTCCATGGCGGTGGTCTCCTCTGTCCGGGGTGCTGGTATAGTGATAGCTTGGGTGATCTGGCTCAACATCTTGGGCCTGCGCACTGCCGCCACCAGGACTAACTCCTGGATGGAGACGTTGCTGTGTTCTTCGAACACCATGCAATGGAGGTATAGTTGCTGTTTCCACGTGAAAGTCCCCTCGGATCCATGACGAGGGTGTATATATATTTTCATCGCCTTTAACGCCTCCAGATGTGTGTCTTCGTCGTAGAATCAGAGCTGGCACCTGTGTACACTGCTCGCAACGAGCTGACGAAGCGTCGGCGAAACCACAGGAGATCGGCGCCACTTGAATGGGCTCTCGGACCAGAGAGGTCGTCTTGTTTCCAACCCACCAAGCCGGTCAGGTCATCTTCCTATGGGTTGAAGCTGTCGAAGAGTGGACCGGCGACGAAGGGCCGGAATGATGATCCTGGTCTACCGGTAGCTGACCCTTCAATCAATTCCAGCAGTAGATACTCCGCAGAGTAGACTGACCAAATTCTCCGTTGGCAGTTATATATATAGATATATCGTTGGATATACTTGTTCCTCACATGACGCAATTATAGTGAGTTCTGTCGAGCATGTAGAGTAACGGCTGCTACCTCAAAGTCAAAGAATGTCCGTCCATCTTTCCAGTCATTTTCTCTATGGACACATTTCACTATCCTAGGTACCGTCGTGATATTTCGATGTTTCGTACTTCCGCCCTTCGGGCAGGGATGAATCGGGCAGCTCTAAGAGATGGGCTGGTGCTTTCCAGTCAGGGGCTCGATATTGTAGATTTGTGAGCGGCACTCGTCTGAACTTGTGCCTTGGAAGAATCTTGAGTGGGGCTGACTAGAGTGAGGTGACTGAGCAGCTCCAGACATGGAATCCTCCAGCGTCGTCGAACATTCCGTTGGCCATGGGCAGCTGCGTATATAGGAGGGGATTGGTTGTAGGTCGATCTCCGGAGCTCCTTTCCTCTATTCTTATGTCTGGTGGTTTGGGTAATGGAAACTCAGAAATTCTCTCTTACTATCAAGTTGGCAAAGACCCGGCAACCGCGAATAGTCGCAGTCGAGCATGTTCGCCCGAGGAGCCACCATACGGCTCAAGCGCTCGGTAGAAGATCATGTCCGAGCCTTTACGCGCGGCGTCGTTGGTCAACTCTACCATCTCTTGCTGGCTGAAGATGCTGCTATAGTATAATCCATTGCCGCTAATATAGTGTCGCAGAATAATGAAACCTTGAGTTCCTTGGTCTCGGGATCACGGCTCCCTGTCTCATGTGTGATATCATCGAGATTGTAGCCGCGATGATATTCAGTCGAGGCTTCGAGGACGAGGGTTCGTTTTCTCAGTCTCCAATTTCGAGAAAGCGCTCATGCTTTTCTCATGCTCACCAAACAGAAGTCATTTTATATGTTTGTTATTCTCCTAGGACGAATGCCAGCGTTGCTAACATGTTCCCAATCACTGGGAAATTGTGGCCAATCCCACTGCTTGGTGTGGACGTCTTGCCCTGGATTTCGACGTCGCCGTTCAGCTTGTTGCTTTTTCGGTAAGCCGAAAACCTTCTATAAACTATAAATGAGTCGTCTTGGTCAACCCTTTCTGTGGTCCTTTGCGGGTCTGAAGAGATGCTGAAATATACTTGGTTGATTTGGTCTCGACGAGCTTGATAGGTCGGTGTCCTGTGTTGCTGTTCCAGGATAATCTCGTGATCGCTGGCTTGCTCCGAGAGACCTTTCTGCTTTATGATTTTGAGTTTGCTCGTCTTGTTAGCCCTCGTCAGCACAGTTGCCAGATTCTGTGTCATTTGTAGTACGTCTCCCGATACCCATCGCCTTTTGTTGGAGCCTTAGCATGTAAAACCGGGTCCTCATATGATGGCAGGGTCATTGCCGTGTAGTCGAGGTCAGGCTCGGTCGAGCCCAGCAGGTGTTAGTCCCCGTCATTTTGTGAGTCCGACATCAGAAGTCTTGGATCTGATAACAGACATCCTCTGCGTCGCCAAGCTGACCAGCATCCGGCTTCTTCGGCACCAGTGCCGCCTTCCGTGGGGCGATATCCAGGCCGTTTCTCGGCTCGACCGGAAAGAATGTTCGCAGGAATGGTGGCCACTCTATATCAGCAGTTGCTGTTCTGCCCTGGTTATAATGATACCAGAACTTGGAAATGTCCTATTTGCATCGACTGGCGATCTTCTTTGCATCCGCGGACTAGCTGCGCTGTGCGGTTTCTAGGGGTCTCCAGCCCCTCGTCAGGCACGCCCCCATACTCGAAAACTTCACCGTCGGCATGCCTTGTGTATACGTTTCGGTGTTTCGCAACCTCTTCCCGTGGATGATTGCCTCTTGCTACCGTTTCAGATCTAAGTCGCACATTAGACTTGAAGGAGAACGAGGATCTGAGGAATATGCAACCTTGTCAAAGAAGGAAACTCTGAGCAATGTAGCCGTGGGCTAGATAAGTGTGCACCCATTATGGGGTATATAATGTTTGAGAATTCGATGATGTTACCCATTATCATATGAACAGTCCTCACCAAGGAGGGATGATCAATTGGTCCCCCTTCCTTGAAACGTTGGCGATAACCAGGGAGGAATCTCCATGTGCATTAAGGATCCGTAGACCATAGACAGTTTGCCCACTTTCTGTGATAGAAGCCTGGAAGAGAAACGTAGGCATGGAACGGGAAAAGAATGTGCTCCTGGGAACTAGAATCATTAGTACTAAACGACCGAATGCAATGTTCACAGAGGCGTGGATTTTGCTTGCCGTAGAAGGCTATAAAAAGAGCCTTTTGGCGTTCAAAACAGTCATAGAGAGATATAATGAACCAGCCTCGATGCATAAGCCGGGGTGTTCCGCAAGATTGATGGCATCCTGCTCCCCTTCCCATGTTTCGTAGATTCTAGCTCGTCTGAGTGCGAGGAAGTGGCCATTTTCTCCTGTATATCTCGATGCGAGCCACGTGATCGACGGTGTCGTTACCATCGACGGAGTTCTTCCTCTGCTATACCCCAGCTAGCTGGTAGATAGACACTTGGACCGCTCTTCTTGAGAATATATGACGACTGTGAAGGTTTTTCGAGTTCCAAGGACGAGTGGCATCGACATGGATGGTGACGATCCGTGATATGGAAATGTCAACACAAAAATGAAAGAGCGGCGTGGTCTTCCAAGGTGATGAAGAAGATTGTAGTGCGTGATGAGGAGGGATGGGGAAAGTCTCGGGGATGAAGGCCCAGGGGATTATATACTCGGACCGGTTGGCTCGCCGGTGTTCTAGGAGATTACATCAAGTGGTAACTGGTTTTTGTTTTCTTCAATAAACGTGTACAAATAAGTTTGAGTGATGCTGTGTAATTGGATGATGACACGCCATCGGCTTTGGTTGTTGTTCACGCTTTCAGAGAGCAATCTTCCCATGTTTGAGATTGTTTCTTTGTGGTCAAAGCACAAGCTAACCAGATGATTCACACAGGTCTTAATTTGTGTCAGGAAGAGTTGCGTATGAGGGTGGTCAGTTTGCTCAGCGGCCTCTCTGTCAAAATTTCAACCTGATCGGACTCCTCAGGCATCCAGATGCCACCAACGGTTCGTCGATAACGCAAGTACCCGGAACGTTCCTCGAATAGCAGCTAGAGAGCTTTCCCACGTCATGTCGAGTTCGTTCTTTCTCCCTAGCGTTCAATTAACTACGTAGCAACAACATGATCGCTATGCTAGAACGGCGTCGCAAGGGCATGGTAGCATCCAACTTCAGACAACGCCAAACAAGTAAGATTGGTAAGAGATGTAAAGCTTGTGAGCCATTCGCCCGACAAAGACAAATTTCGAAAACATGACAGGCGTGCTAAGTTCTGGATTCACAGGCATGCCAAACTTCCCAAGTGATGTTATCATCTTAGACGATGATGATAGGGTTCAAGCATTGTTTTCAGGAACTGCGGCAGTTTGGTGACGGAAGCCTGTCGCACCCTGGTATCCGTTTTCCATGCTTGCTCCCGCCATCTCAAAAATAGCTTTCTTTAAGCATTGTGCTACCGGGTTGGCATATCGTAATCCCTGTCGCATGCCTCGTTTGTACTGCGGACAACGATCACTTGGGAAACTTTGTGAGACAACAATCTCTCCCAAGCTCACGAAAATGACATGCTGGGGGATGGCAATCGAACAACCGAGAGAACACGGCTGATTCTACGATTGCAACATGAATGGACCGAAGAAGTAAAGCAGAGAACGTAGTCGTGACACAAGTCACAGATTTACGAAACGTCAACTTACCCTGGAGCGCCAACAAGCCACAAGTTCAGCCATATTCACAAGCTAGCTGGGGGGGTTCAGCCACACCTACACCTCCATTTGGGCCGCATTTAGCAAGGACCAGCACGGATTCTGGAGACGAAGACGAAGCCGGAAGGGCAATTAGCGACATCGAACTTTATGCGTTCCTCGACTCCCGCCCTGGACGACGGTACGAAACCTCATGACATAGCCTGGCGCTCCCCTCGCCGTCTTTCACCCCCCTCGGAGATGCCTCCAACAACTACGCCATGGACTTTGTGAGTAACCTTCGACTCGACTCGAGTCCACACACGATCCCTGAAGCTAATCCCCGTGTTCCCACCAGTGGTCGCGCCTCCTAAGCCCCCTCTCCTCCGGGAGCTCTCGCAGAGACCAAGCCAAGGATCCTGCGAAGCGTCTACATCGATTCGAGAAGGAATACGGCCACTTGCTGGTGAGGCAGCTCCCGCGGTGATGTCGCCGATCTTCTCTGCTCACACACCGATAGTCAGTATGGCGGACTTCGTCCAACCTGTCTCGGGACAGCGACACTGCCGAGACGCTCGAGATTCGACTCCAAGAGCTTACCAATATCCTGAGTGACGAGAGCCGACGTCCCCTCCCTCATCCTTGCATTCAATACGCCTCCCTCAAGAATATCTATGTGCCCATTGGAAAGATTGCAACGACATCCTACAACGAGTGGATCATCAAGGAGGCTGTCCTGTTCTTTGCGACCCTGATTGAGAGTGAGGAGGAAGCCTTTGTTGAGAACCCGACCTTTTCTGCTAGTTTGACGAACCTCCTTGTACGCATCACTGGGGTCAACAGCGTGCGGTTGGGGCTGGACACTGAGTCACGAGTTGTCGAATTGGCCTTTAACATTACCACCAAGATTCGACTGAACCCCGAGATCCTGCCCGCATGGTTTAAGACACAGCACGCTGGAAATGGTCGAGAGGCGAGGGACGAGGATGACCGTGAGAAGTTTGCGGGCCGGACGCAAAGAGGGGATTTCCCCCTTTTCTATATCCTTATGGACTATATCCACCATGAGGGTAAGGTGGGCGACTTTGCGCGGACCGGACTCCTGTACATCATCGAAGCTGCCTCGAATTCGGGACCGCTGGAGCAATGGATCGTTGAGAGCGACCTATCGACCCTCATGGCGACGGGGCTTGGTGCCTTGTATAGCCAATTGAGCCGTAAGCTTGTGATTGATCATCCGCCTCACGACCTACCGCCTATCCTCGCTTTATCCGACTACGAGCACCCTGCTTCCAACTACGAAATCATCAGCTCTTGCTCTCCTGAGTTTCAGTCACACCTCGAAACCTTCCTCTCGCATCTTTTGTTTTGGCAGGATGTCCTGAACCATTGTAGGTCTGTCGAAGTCAAGTCAACCCTACTGGAGCATTTCCAAGTCATTTTCTTGCAACAATTATTGTAAGTAATTGCTGCACATTGCCGGAACACTGCTGACAATCCCAGATACCCGTCACTTCTCGAGTCCTCCGATATCGACGGAGGCTCGTCTGTGGCAGTCCTAACTTACCTCCGCCGCATCCTCGAATCCTTGGATCACCCTGATATGATTAACCTAATTCTCCATTACCTTCTAGCACTACCTGAAAACTTTCCCCATCGAACGGGCACAAAATCGTCAGTGAGCGATGCGCGGAAACGCAAGTCTATGAACCTGGCTACTATGATGGCACAAAAGTCGGACATAACGGCTACACCCCTATTATTCAACCTTGTTGACCTTATCCTGGCATGTTTGAGATCACAGAACCAACAAACCATCCACGTTACTCTTCAACTGGTATCGGCAATCCTTAAGAGGCACCACCGGTATGCCGTCATCACCCTCCTCAAGACTGAGATCCTCCCTCCGAACAATCTTCGCCGAACCATCGGGGCTCACGAGCAGGAGATTGAGTATATAATGTCTGTAGCGGGATCCATAGGCGGACAAACCAACTTTGACGAGATCTACCAGGACGTTCTCAGAGATACGTTGAGCCGGTTGGAGAACCACCCCTGTTCAATAAGAATGGTGGCGCCACGGATATCGACTAGCCAACGGGTCCCCGACAGTCTGCCTGGGGCTCCTCGTGATGTTACTGAGCATACGCTTCGACCCGATGATCCCCTGCTTAACTCTTTACTCGACTTGCTGGAGACGTTCTTCATTAATCCTGTGGAGACGAACCTTTCCGTCACCGAGACGCTCATCAATCTAGCTATATGTGGCTACATGAGAATTGAGGGCTGGTTGGTTCGGAATCCTCATTCTTATACCTATATTGAGGATGAGGTTGAAGCAAAGGCTAAAGCCAAGGCAAAGGCTGAAGCTGAAGTTAAAGCAGAGGCCGAGGCAATAGCAGAAGCCGAACCAAAGGCAGAAGCATCAATAAAGCCATCAATCGAGGCAAATGACGCTGCTGAAGCGGAAGTCCCTGCCGACGAGGGCGCAGAAGTACCTGCAGAAAAGGCGGACTCACAACTAAAAGAGATGGACGAGAAGGATGCAAAAGGCGATGCTCAGCAGAAAGAAGCAGAGTCAGGAGACGTGGAGCCCAAGGTCGTGGAGCCCAAGCAGGAGCCGGAGGGCACAGAACCGAAGGATGAACAACCGAAAGAAGAGGCGCCGCATTCCGAAGAGCTTGAACAGGTCGAAGCGATGAAAAGATGCAGGCAATGGCCTAAATGGACTCAAGCATCGGTGCCTCGCGCGCTCGACGTGCTCAAAGGGCTTGAAGATCAAGTGGCGACGTATCACAAGACAATCCCTAGGTTTGACGAACTTGTACAGCAACGACGCGAGGCCTTTCAGACTGCAGATGAGATGCTTCGAACTCCACAGCCCTCATATAAGGCAACCCCTATTCTAGAGGATACGCCTGATCGAGGAAGCTTTGAGGAGGTACCGCGTAGCGCTTCACCAGCTCGTCCATTTGGGCTCGAGGGATTGGCCCATCGACTGTTGTCAGAGTTGGGCACACCAAGTCGGTCCGGTAGCCCGAGGGGACGCAAGGAGCCGAGTCGAAACTCCCCGAGCGGGAATGCAACCCCTTCAAAATTGAACACGACTCCTCGGCCGGAACTCTCACATAACCACAGCGATCGAAGGAGCACTCCCCGGAGCTCATCCCCTAGCAAGAGCCGGGACGATTCGTACTTCCCTCGCCGCCAAGACGATGTCGTGGCTAGCCAGGTAGCGGCCTTTGCAGCTATTGACCAGACTATTCTGGCAAGAAAGGTCGGCCTCCCCGATAAGACGGTTAAGCCAATTCCTCTCAAGTTCGACAAAGGCCCTATGCCAGAGCCTGTAGGGGAGACTGGAATGACCGATGACGCCGCCGAGGATGAATTAGAAGAGGACAAGGCAGGAACCTCTGATACGGCAGAGACGAGCACACCTCGCGAAGGAGGTAAAGTGTCAGTATCACATGTGATCACCAACGTGATTATCCTACAATCGTTCCTATTTGAGTTGGCAAGCTTGGTACAAGTTCGTGCGGGGTTGTTCGACGAAGTTCGCTTCGTCTGAGCAGCCATGGAGATATTTGCGAGGGCGGAGGGGTTGCTTGATGCATTGTTTGGCGCGGGTCTATAGGACAATTCATGATTGATGAGTAGGGTGTCAATAGAGCGGCTCTGATGAGGGCCTTAATTCTGATTCCGTTGGACATAGTAAGCTTTGAATGTGATGTTGCGCTTTATACAACAGTGTTTGGAATCGATGAGGGTGTTAGGCTTTTTACTAACTTAGAACCACTTCTCCTACCTCCACTTTCAAACTTTCTTTTCTTCGTTCTTCCTCGATGTTACAACAACGTTCTTGTCCCAATCTAGGAGCTCTGGATTCATGTTGCTGCCTCGTCAACACTCTCATACATTAGCCGGGCTGCGGTTCATGCACTTCAGGGGACTAGGCTGTGCCTCAGTGCTGTTCGGCAATCCTCTTAACGATCCTTTGTCGCAAGCCAACGGGGAGATTCTGGTGGCAGAGTCATCATGCCGCCTAGCAAGGAGACATGCATCATCAGAGTAGTCATGTGGTCGCCCACTGCTACAAAAGCCATAAACGTGCCTCTCCATTCATCACAATTCCAACACCGTCTAACCCCCAACTTCAAAACCCATTCTCTCGATCTTAGTTTCGCCTCTCCTTCACAGCCATATCGAGAATGGAAAGCCTAAGAGACGGGCTGCAAGCCCAAAAAGAAGTTGTCATTTCCAGATTACGTCCCAGCTTTTCCGCTCGAGCGACTAGTAGGCGACGCCAACTTCTCATGCCCATTCAATCACTCGTGGTTCCGTTCAGCTTTACGGAATTTGTTTTCAGAGTCTCAAGATACGTCAAGAAGTCTCTGTCCCATCCGCTGGATAGTACTGACATGTCGTAGGCTTCATCGCGATGAGTATACCAAGGACGCCGATGGGGACGAGAAAGTCTATCATCGATATTTCTCAGTTGGTATAGCAGCAGCTGGCGCCATCTCGAAGCTCACCGAATTGAGGTCCTAATACACCTCACCTTCTGCCTTAACAGTTGCTCAGAAACTGTCTCAAGTGGACTCTTGATATACTGGCAGCCGCTTCCTTGACACCGACTTAGTCACAAAGACCGAAGGGAAGCCCTTGAGATTACACGTTGGAGCTGGATCTTACAGATTCTTGGCTGAAATTGATAGCCAACCTGGCGGCAACCAGCGAAAACTCCCCGTTCCCAGGATCACAAGGTAAGTGTTCCGGGTTTGCTGTTGGAGAGCGGCTGGGATGTTCGCACGGTGAAACGCGACGGAAAGCCGGGTGGTACCTCGAAGATCTATTTGAATGTCCTTTTCCGATCCCAGATGAAAATTAGAAACAGTTACAAACTCAAGAACACCCGCTCCAATGTCACTTTCGTCGAGTTCCTAAATATCACCCCCATCGGTCACGCAGCCACTGCTGGCATCCCTTACTAGCCGAGCATACTTGCTCAACGTTCCACGAGTGTACCGAGGCTCAGGTCGCACCCAGGCCTTTCTCCGGCGTTCCATCTCCTGCTCAGAAACCTCAAGATCAATTGCACGCTTCTCGGCATCGATAACGATGGAGTCGCCGTCCTCGACCAACGCAACCGGGCCGCCCTCGAAAGCTTCGGGAACGATGTGACCGATGATAAAGCCGTGAGAACCACCAGAGAAGCGGCCGTCAGTAAGAAGGGCGACGTCCTTGCCCAGACCGGCACCCATGATGGCAGACGAAGGCTTCAACATCTCGGGCATGCCGGGTCCACCCTTGGGGCCGTCATATCGAATGATGACAACGGTCTTCTCGCCCTTCTTAATCTCCCCAGCCTCGAGACTCGTGATGAAGTCGTTCTCGGCATTATACACACGCGCCTTACCCTCGAAGCGTAAACCCTCCTTGCCCGTGATCTTACCGACGCAGCCGCCGGGGGCGAGCGAGCCGCGCAAGATCTGGATGTGGCCGGTGGGCTTGATGGGGTTGCTCAGAGGGCGGATTATCTGCTGGTCTGAAGGGAAGTCGGGCATGTTCTCGACGTTCTGCTTCATGGTCTTGCCGGTGACGGTAATGCCGGAACCGTCGATGATTCCCTCCTTGAGGAGGAACTTGAGAAGCGCGGGAGTTCCGCCGACCTTGTGGATGTCGGCCATAACGTATTTACCCGAGGGCTTCAGGTCCGCGAGGAAGGGGGTTCGGTCGGAGACCTTCTGGAAGTCCTCAATGTCGAGCTTGATGCCTACGGAGTCGGCAATGGCAATGAGATGTAGGACGGCATTAGTGCTCCCACCCAGGATGGTGGTGACAATCATGGCGTTCTCGAAAGCTTGACGGGTCATGATATCGCGAGGGCGGATGTCTTCCTTGAGGATATTGCGAATGGCACCGCCAACGCTCTCGCATTCAGCTCTCTTGCTGGCATCCTCGGCAGGACTGGAACTGCTACCAGGGAGCGTCAAGCCGAGAGTCTCAATGGCAGTAGCCATGGTGTTGGCAGTGTACATGCCACCGCAAGCGCCGGCGCCGGGACAAGCATGACGAATGATGTCGAAGCGCTCCTCCTCGGTGATTTCACCAGTGATGTACTGTCCATAGGCCTGGAAGGCAGAGACGATGTCGGTGGATTCGCCGGACTTGGTGCAACCGGGCTTGATGGTTCCACCGTAGACCATGATGCTGGGTCGGTTGACTCGGCCCATGGCGATGGCGACACCAGGCATATTCTTATCGCAACCGGGTAAGCTGATGTTTCCATCATACCATTGAGCATTCATGACCGTCTCAATACTGTCGGCGATGATCTCTCGGCTCTGAAGAGAATATCGCATACCGTGAGTACCCATGGAGATGCCGTCACTGACACCAATGGTGTTGAATCGGTAAGGAACAAGACCGGCCTTGGCGACAGACTCCCTCACGATGGTGGAGAGGTCCATGAGATGCATGTTGCAAGGGTTTCCCTCATACCAGACAGAAGAGATACCGACTTGAGCCTTGTTCATGTCGTCTTCGCTGAGACCCGTGGCGTAGAGCATCGCCTGGGAGGCGCCCTGCGACTTGGGCTGGGTGATGTTCGACGAGACCTTGTTGAGCTTCTCCTCGGCAGCTCGGAGGGCGGTAGTAGAGAACAGGCGGCTTCGTATCAACCATGTTAGTAGGGACAGCAGAAAAGACGTCCGTATCGATGCATTGCAACATACCCATTGCTCCTGAAGGACGCAGCGCCCAGAGCTCCAAGAGCTCTTGAGCGCATAGGTAGCGATCGCGACAACATGGTGACTACAACGACAGGAATGGTCAATGGCACCCAATTGAAGTGCCTTTCTTATCGTACAGTATTCAAAATCAGCCACAAGACGTTGAACCCTCCTATTACAGAGTGCAGGATGTAGTGTTGAGGATGACTCGGTCTGCGAATTTCTCAGCGATGTCGGTCCTCGTGCTAAAACTTTCCTCATGTTCCCTGTGATCTTCCCTGTGACCTGCAGCTACTGAGCTCGCGCCCCCACAGAGAGCTCCCCGCATGACAATCAAATCGCCGTGATTGGTTACCGTTCCATGAGCCACTAAATGAAGGCCCTGAACTCGCTGTGCAGTCCACAGGGATAACAAATGTTAGCAAGCCCCGCGGATCAGTATCAAGTTACACTACTTATCTTTAAACTGGATACTAGCTATAGTTAAGG
>JAMYIC010002140.1:0-11988 GCA_024112705.1 Microcera coccophila | reverse complement strand
GCGCGCGCGCGCGAGAGAGAGAGAGAGAGAGAGAGAGAGAGAGCCAGCCCGCTACGGTAAGAGGGAAGAAGCAATCGACGCGGAGACAATCGAGAATCATATATTCTCCATTCTCCAGCTCTTCTTATACCCCCCTATCCGCACAATTTCGCACCACCATACTTCTTTTACTCGTGCTACTTATTATTCATCGTTCGTCCAAACAAACGACACGCGCACGTCCCCTGATCTGATTGTTGCATCTGCGCGCCATCAAGAGCTTCTTTGAGCACTGAATCATTCATTCCCGTCAGCCCACCCGCCGAAAAAGGCACTGCTCGCTGCTCTGTGCAATTGCGGCCAGCGCCATCCCAGCAGCGACCTGCTGGACACATAGGGCCTTTGCCTCGTAGGGAAAAGGGCCGGCTGACTAACCCCGCCTGCGCCAGCAATTGTAACCAGTGGTGATTGCGGCCAGCTACAAAATGTCGGCGGACGATACGTACCGCCCTCAGTCGCCTCCGGACCTCGATTCCTTTTATTCGGCAGGGCCCACTCCACCCGCACCGCAACTTTCACAGCCAACACCTCAGAGCGAAAACTATCGTTACCCCGAATATAAATCAGAGCCCCCGGCCTACCCTTACAACTACTCTCCCTCCTCCGCTCCTCCACCTACTCACTCGATCGTTCCGCCTCACTACCACGATCAACAGCAAGAAGCTCTCCCGACGCCACGGCTCGATCAATCTCGAACCATAAAGTCGGAATACCACCCCGCCTATTCTCCGTCACCGCGGCATCAATATCTACCGCCCACGACTGGCCAAATCTTGCCTCCTCCCCTCGATTACGGCCTTCAACAACCAGTATACCAACAGCCGCCATACGCTCCATCGTATCGAGACCAAAGCCAGAACCACAGCGCACCGTCTCATTCAGAGCCCTACGCGTCTTCGCTAGGCGCTTCGGCATCCTCGTCGAAACCCACGTCATATTCTCGGGGCGCTAGGATGCCTCCGCGAAGAGCTCCGCCACCCCCGGCGCCGGTCATTGAGCCCTCGCCTGTGAAAACCAAGTTTCCCACGGCCCGAATCAAGCGCATCATGCAAGCCGATGAGGAGGTGGGAAAGGTCGCTCAGCAGACTCCCATTGCCGTCGGGAAGGCGTTGGAGCTGTTCATGATTCAATTAGTGACCAAGAGCGCCGAGGTGGCCAAGGAGAAGGGGTCTAAGCGTGTCACGGCATCGATGTTGAAGCAAGTGGTTGAGACGGACGATCAATGGGATTTTTTGCGAGACATCGTCGGCCGGGTGGAAAATGAGAAAGAAGGCAGCAAAGCCAGGGCCAAAGCGGAGAGTTCGAGCGACGAGGAAATGCCAGAACCGAAGAAGCCAACGAGGCGAGGAGGCAGGAAGAAGAAGGCGTCTTGACCATGAGCCGGCGGAAGTGACAGGGATACCGTGATGAACGGATCATCAACACATGGCGAGTAAGAATGGCGTTTTGGGGGGTTCAGCATACCTGGGCGTTGGAAGCGCCTATACGGATGCTTTTTGCATGAGCTAGACATGGCGGCGGCGTTGTTATATCACCAGTTCAACTAGATGGAGTTTTTGCGTATAGGTATGCCTAGTCGGTGTCGTCTATTGGTACGAGGACCCAGGAGGATTGGCCAATGACGGAAAAGACCATGTCATTACCTGATCGGACGGCCGCAGATGGTTCCAGATTCCAAGCCCTCCGTTGTTTGTGTCACATTCACGCACGCACCTCGATGTTTGTCGAATCTCATAGTTGTTCATTAGTCGCAAGCGGTAGACGAACAAACCTTAACTCTACGCATCCCATAACGGACGGCCCTGAATATGTTGCCGGACGTGAAAATCTACCTCCGAATCAGGGGACGATACTCGCCCGAGCCTGAACGGGCCTATATGATTCGCGGGTCAGACGGATTTGGACTTTTGGGGTTTGGAGAACGGTTGCGTCCCCCACCTCCTCTAGAACTTCCGGATGCTGATCGTATGATGTCAGAAAGACAGCGAGCAGGTATACCAATCTGCCGATATGTTCCAGCTTCACTGATGCAGCTCTTGAGGCGGGCTAGTAAACTCAAACCCTCGAGTCGTGGGCGGAGTAGTATTCAGCATGACTGAGGTACCTTGCTTACCTTGGCAACAGGATATTTAATTCATACCGACCTGGGTAGCTGTCGTGTTGTACGAGCCAGCTCTATTGAGAGCCGCCGCCAGAAGGGTTCTGCAGAGTTCTATTTTAGTGAGCCGGCTCCAATCACCCCACCTCGCTCGGGGGGCATCTTCAGCGCTTCCTTGGTTCCCCCCCTCAGCATCCGCCGGGAATATTGTCCCAGGTCACCTGTAACGAACCTCCGCTCCCTCCTCCAGTACCAACCGCCTCTCGGCCGGCGATGCGATTTGATCTTCCACCTCCTTCTCTTTCTACCGTCGTAAATCTGGAAAATTTTCAGTCACAGAAGTCGTCTTCATATTCTTCAGCCGCAGCTAGATGAGGAACCGCCAGATGTCCCTCATTGCCGCTCGCTCCATTGCGTAACCAATGTCGTGGGACTTGCTTCAAAGATTCCTCGAATCCGACGTCTTCAACTCCAACCCCTTTCTCCCCGTCTCGTACCTCTCGTAAGTCTTGGCCGTCTCTCGCTCTGCATCGCGCAAGGCTTCTACAGGGAGCGTCTCGCCCTCTCTCTCCCTTTCTCTCATCCTCTCCGGAATCTTTTTCTCCTCCAGCCCGTTTTGCCAGCTGTAGCGGCTCTTTCCAGCATCTTCAAATTGCTAATGACAGCTGGCGCATCGCAGCCGGTACGCCGATCATGTGGGCATCCACTATGTCCTTTGCAACAAGTTGAGGCAATTCCCTTACGAGGACATCGAATTCTTCCTTCCGCAACTATGCCACCTTATAATCAGCGTCGATAATGAATCAATGGCCTTGGAGGAGTTTTTGTTGGACTTGTGCGAGGAATCCGTGACTGCTGCGTTGTTGGTACGTGTGTCTAATCCGACCTGAGAGGGCGTCCAAATTGGGAGGCAGAATGCTAACTACAGTCCGCGCAGACTTTCTGGCTATTTCAGACGTACCTTCACGATCTCTCGTCGAATCCCCAGTCCGATGCCTTCCAAACATGCCGCCGTGTCTACAACAAGCTTCAACACATTGTTTTTGGATTGGCCGATACTGCTCGACATGAAAAGATTAAGGAGAATGTCTTGCCCGTTACGGTGCTCTCGAGCTTCGTCCTCGCCAGCGTCGCCCTTCCCATGTTCCCGCGGTGGGCCGGTCCTTTGGCCGTCGCTCAGGCGCGAAAGCCACAACCTACTGCCGACCTCGCGCTCGAGGCCAAGGAGAAGGAGATTGCGAAGATCGCAAGAGCGAAGACCGTCTCATCCGGTACCACGAAGTCGAAACGTATCAAGGATGCTGGTCGGACATTCAGCGCGCCGGCTCCGAAGCACTCGAGGGAGCCTTCACCACGCACTCCTCGAGGTACTCAGACACCTCTCCATGTTCCCGTCCCTCGAATTCAGACGCCTGTGGAGACCACGAGGCCGTCTGCCTTTGTCATGGGATCTTTAGAGGCCAAGGCGAGCAGCTCCTCGCTCCCTCTACCTTCTCCACGATCATCAAGGCCTGGGACTCCTGTTTCTTCAGTGGCAGCCTATCGACCCGCCGAGAGCATGACCAGAAGGCATTCCCACCAAACGAAACCGGGCGCGACTCCCAGCGATTTGTCAGCCATGCAAAGAACAAGGCTTTTGAGACAACACTACTTCAGGTCACAGACCCAATTCTTAACGGCTCTAGAAGGCATATCCAATAGGCTTGTCATTGTGCCAAAAGCTGCGCGCATGAGCGCCCTCCGGGCTGAGCTGGCACTGATAGGACAGGACTTACCCGCTGAGATTGACATCCCCGTCATTTGCCCTCCAACTCTGGTGAATGGGGCTCCTGGACAGAGTCGTCATCACAGGATTGTACGAGTGAACCCCGCGGAAGCCACTGTGCTGAACAGTGCTGAAAAGGTGCCCTATCTTGTGATGGTCGAGGTTCTGAGGGACGACTTTGGCTTTGATCCGGATGTTCCTGAAAATCAGCGGCTCCTGAATAAGCTGCTCGATGGAAGTGCCTCTTCAAGACGAATATTTGACTTGACTTCAGAATCGCCCCGCCTATCACCAACAATTCGAGTCCCTGAACCAGTTGTTGACAGCGTCTTTGAGCCGGCGTCCGGTGATTTAGGAAGTTCGCCCCTCCTCCGTGCGTCCGAAGATGATTCACCCAGGTTCCCTTCAAGGCCGCTACCGCATCACAGTACTCAGCGACTGTCTAGCGGAGCGACTACATCATCGACGACATTGGATGTGGCGACTCCGAGGACCTCCGAGACGTATACCTCAAGATCCAACAGCCCTGCGCCTGGTGGGGGGCGTAGAATGACTCTGAGGAATGCCCCTGCCGATCAACCCGACTTTTCGGCACTGGCAACTCATATGCGAACCGCTTCCCAGATGCTGGCGCAGCTTGATGCTACGAGTGGGAAGCGCCCAAAGCATGAGGTCGCTGCAATCAGAGCAAAGATCATTGCGAGCATGCAAAGTTTGGAGGAGCAGAGCTTCGACGTCGACGAGCAAGGTCCAACATTCGATACAATCATCGCAAAGGCCAGCACGGCTCCAATACCCTCGGACAATCCCGATCTCGAGGACGATGCTGCTCCCGTTGATTCGACCATTAATGCCAGTGCCGGAAGAGAGCGTATGGAGAACGATATCAAGACGGGCGGCGTTCAACGTCGGGGCGATCGCGATGACCCTAGTGCGGCTGTCTTTGGTGAAGCCTGGGAGGCCAAGAAGGAGCGAATTCGGAAATCGTCACCTTACGGCTGGATGAAGAACTGGGATCTCATCAGCGTCATTGTGAAGACAGGGGCTGATCTGCGGCAAGAGGCTTTTGCTTGCCAGTTGATCGACGTCTGCCACAAGATCTGGGTTGATGCGAGCGTGAATGTCTGGGTCAAGATGATGCGGATCCTGGTGACGGGAGAGTCATCTGGCCTCATCGAGACTATTGGCAACGGTGTTTCTCTACACTCACTAAAGCGAAGTCTCACCCTAGCTTCTATCGAGTCCGGTCAAAATCCTCGCCACCGGATTGCCACATTAAAGGACCATTTTGTCAAGGCTTTTGGAACGCCGGATAGCGAGCCGCACAGGGCCGGAGTTGACGCGTTCAAGCGATCTTTAGCTGCCTACAGCATGATTTCCTATGTTTTACAGCTCAAGGATCGGCACAACGGCAACGTCCTGATCGACAGTGAGGGCCATATTATCCATATCGATTTCGGATTCATGCTCTCAAACTCGCCCGGCTCGGTTGGATTTGAAGCAGCTCCTTTCAAGCTTACTCACGAGTACGTGGATGTTCTAGGTGGATTAGGTTCAGCAGACTATGAGGACTACAAAAGGCTATGCAAGCAGGCATTCCAGGGTAAGCTAATGTGGTATCCGGTCGCGTGTGGTGGATGCTTTCTAACTTGTCCAGCTTTACGCCGGTCGGCGGATAACATTATCGACCTTGTTGCGATGATGGGTCGAGAGTCCAAGATGCCATGTTTTGCCGTCGGAGTCGCCCAGGCTACAACTGCGCTTCGACAGCGTTTTCAGCTTCATCTCAGTGCAGATGAGGCGGAGAATTTCGTGGACGATCTGATTGCAAAGTCCTTCGGCTCTTACTACACCCGGCTGTAGGTTTTCGGTGGTCTCCTTCAAAGCTACGCATCCAGACTGACACATTCACAGCTATGACACGTTCCAGTATCGTACACAGGGTATATACTGAGTCGGCTCTCTCAGGGGAGACAATTGGAGGGATCGATTGGGAAACGAACTGGTTTTATTTCAGCATTTGGGCGGCGTTGCTGGCGATTAGAAGTGGCCAGATCGGACGCCCCGACGGGCTTGGTCGGCTAAGGATCAATCATGATGAAAGGATACGAGGAGAAAACAAGGAGGAGCTTCTATTTTCGCGTAGGGTCTGATGATGGCTGCCATCAAGGCAGTATGGATGAAGATATAGCGACGATCTATGTACAGCATCAATTGGACTGGAATGACCCCGGCCCGGCATTAAGCAGACCCCTCAGGATTGGGCCTGTTCTCGACATCCTTTGTCCTTCTAGGCATGCCGTCATGTTGTTGGGTCGGGTGGCGCTGCCGCCATTGTGTCGAGATCACTCGTCTCAACTAATCCGAAGCGAATTTAATAGTGTTAAATGTCTACATTGGGTACTTGATAAATGTTTTAGGCCATCAAATATAGCCCTAGGAATTCGATGGGCTTTGCCTTTTTCCTCAATTCGTCCATTAAGACAGAAAAAGAAAAGGATTATTTGATGGTAGATTTCAAATTTTGGGGTCTAGGGTAGCTATAGGGATCAATTTGACCATCATGGGTTTGTCTACTTCTCACCATGCTGGGTCAGACTTGGAATTGAGTGTTTAATATCTGCTGTTGAAGAGGCGAATATGGGTGGTTATGAGTGCTCGTCGGGAAAGACTATCTCCCACCCTCTAGTGGAGGTTAGCCATCACTAACCTCCTGCTCCGAGTGAGTTCGATTACTATTTTTTAGCGCCATCAACCGACGCCATGTTGCTTTTATTTACGTAGAGCACATCCCCTTGCTCTTGAAGCTTCTTCAATCGTACAAATTCCCCTACCACAAGACCATAGTTATGGGTTTCCCCACCAGAATCATGATGCCCCCTCCCCCATCGCTCATGGTTTCATTCTCCTGAACTCGACGAAGATGCTATCCCCATCTCCCGCCCTCCCTCTCAGCCTCCAGCCTCCTCATTCTCTCCTCCTCGTCCCCTCCACTCACAGCCTCACTTCTCCTACCGGTTCTTCTTCCCTTCCTTGAACCTCCATCGGCCTCATCACCCCTACCACGCTTCAACCCTGCCATACCAGCGATCCGCTGCGCCTCCTTCAATAACCTCTCACGGTCACGAGCTTCGCGCTCCAACGTGTGTGGGTCCTTCCCGAGCTTGCTGCTTAGTGAGACTTGAGAGTTACGGCGGCCGTCGTTCGAACTGCCTTTGATGCCGTAGCCCCGTGGGCCAGTAGGTGGTTTGGGGTCTTTTCCCACGAGACTGTCGCCTGGGTCGGTGGAGTGCACACGACTACTTCCGTGCCTGTACTCGCGATCGCGGTCCTTGTCCCTATCACGATGACGGTCCTTGCGATCTTTCTTGTCCTTATCCCGACGCCGTTCTCTGTCATAGTCCCGGTCACGATGTGACCGATGACCCGACTTCTTCCGGTCTTCGTCGCGGTGCTTGTCTTTGTCCTTCTCCTTGTCCTTATCCCGCTCACGGCGCTTCTCATAGTCCCTATCCCTGCGACTACGATGGCTGGACCTCTTGGACTCAGCCGGTGAAGTCGATCGAGATCGTTCCGCGTATTTATCTTCCTTATCCTTGGTTCGAGAGTGTTCTTCATCATCGTAATGCCTTCGGCCTCGGTGCTTCTTCCGCCTGTGATCATCTTTGTGATCGTCATCGTCCACGGACTCAGACCGGTCACGTCTACGCCGGCGGGAGCTCCGATGGCCACGGCTTCTGCTTCTGTTTCTGCTTCTACTTCGGCTTCGGCTTCGGCTTCGGCTTCGACTCTTGTCTCGACTTCTACTGCCAGAATGCGACCTTGGTTGCGAGTGCTGACGCTCCCGGTCATCATGATCCTTGTCACGCCTATCGTAGTCCTTGGACTGGTCTTGACTCTGCTCCTGAGAGTTACGACCCTGGTTCTTCTCCCGGTTGGTGGAGCTGCTCCTACTCCTTGAGCAGCCCCTCTCAGCAGGAGTGTTTGGCTCTTGGGGATCGGGTCGCGAAGGGGACACATCAACCTGATATCCTCTCGCACGCAGATTTAGTAGGCTAGTGTTGGGTAAGCCCTGCCGCATCGCCTTGGGACCTGTTGGAGCATTAATAGGGATATCTGGAGCCGTTGAGACCGACCGAACAACCCCGGACCCATTGCGTTGATGGAAGTTGCTTGACGCCGGCTGTGTCATACTGGTTCCATTGGATAGAGCTTCACCACCGGCTTCATTGCCTAGAGATTCACGGGATGCTACAGCAGAAGGATCCTTTTCTGTATCGTCAGGGTCATCGCCACCTGCTGCTTCCTTTCCTTTGGGCTGGTTTTCTTCGTTGTTGCCATTCTCTGGTCGGAGAGCCCGGCCATACTCGTCAACATCTCCGTTCGATTCGCCTTGACCACCGTTGGCCTCGATCGCACCCTGTCCTTGGCCCGGGCCTTGGTTACCGGGCCCTTGCTGGAGGAATTGGTTCTGCTCTTGATAATTCATGTTGCCGCTGAATTGGTAACCACCTCGGCCATAACCGCCGTAGTATCCACGTCCGCGTCCTCGACCACGTCCAAAATTGCCGCGGCGATAGTCATTGAACTGACCGTAATTACCTTGATTGTAGCCTGTCTGGAATCCTGAGTTAAAGTTCCCAAAATCACCAGTTCCCATACCAGGACCATTTTGATTGTAATTATTTTGGTCGAAATTCCACGATTGTGAACCGTTCCAGTTATTATTGGAGCCTTGGCCAAATCCTCCTCCAAAGCCTCCCATGCCGTTCATGCCCATGCCTTGAAAGCCACCGTTCATGTACATGTTCTGCATCGTCATCGGGTCCATGCCCATTCCTGCAACTCATTAGTATCGTATTGCATTGCATCACTGACATTTTGAATGACATACCCATCATGGGAAAGCCGCCAAACGCATTTGGCGCCATACTATTTTGCATGGCCATCATCATTTGCATCTGGTTAAAGTCTCCCGAGCCAGAAAAACTCATATTCGGAAACCCGCCGTTCCCTTCGCCATCATAATCTCCGCCGTCTCTGTCTGCTTGGTCATCATCATGCTCCTTCACAATGACAGTGCGCTCATTGGATCCGTCCTGCTCCTCATCTCCATCCCTGGCAGGCTCTGTCGGAAGCTCGGTCAACCCGTCTCGCGGAAGCTCAGCAACACTTTCCACTGTAATTTGCTGTTCAGCGATTAGTTGATAGCTTCACGAAGACTGAGAGGGAGCTATACCTCGTCGGTAGGCGGGGGAGACTTCGGGACACCGTCATGTGTGCCTGACGCAGCTGTTTCAACCTCTGGCGCATTGCCATCGTGGTGTTGCTCTGAAGCCGCCTCAGTAGTAGGAGGTTCTACGGTTGAAAGCTGGGGCTTGGGTGCCTCTATCGGCGTAGGAGGCTCCGAAGCTTTCTCCTCTTTGGACCGGCTGACCTCTCGCTTCTTCTCGGCGGTTCGGAGGAACACCCTGATGGTAGTTCGCAGCGACTTGTTTGGATTGCAGTCTTCGGCAGAGAGAGGTGAGTGTTCGCAGACGGGGCACGACGGAGGAAGGTTCGCTTGACCTGAGGGGAGTCAGCATGCATAGTTGACGGCGTCGGTGCCACGGCTTAGCGGACATACAATTTTCGCAAATAGCCTGCTCGCAGCAAGGCAGTCGATAGGCGTTGACGGCTAGTTTGCTACAGATTGCGCATCGCAGCTTAATGGGAATGTCGTCGGGTGCTAGCGAGCTGGACAAGCGTGTTAGTTTGCCCCATTGCGCAAGTAAACAAGCTATTGTTCGCCAAGGCACGCACCTGATGAGCTCAGCCTGAGCTTCTGAAAGGGACGTAGCCATGTCGATCAGACACAACTCTCAGACTGGGAGTTGGTATAACATGGGGTATGAAGAAGTGAAGTAAAACGTCGACAGGGAGATGGGAGAGGGAGAAAGAGGGAGAGGGAGAGAGCGGCACGTCGGACAATGCGCGACCTCAAGGTTCAGAGACCCATGTGAAGTATTGAGAAGAATGATTGGTAGAAAATGAGTTTGCTTTTCTTGAAGCGACTGATAGAGCTCAGTGATAAAAAGTGAGGAGTTTGACAACGGCCGGTGGAAAAAAAGTGGACCTTGTCGGGGGTGCAGGACCAAGAGATACGGAGATACGTGCCCCAGGGCCAGGCAAACGCGTCCAATCCCGGCGATCACGTGATGGGGCTCCTTGCTAAGGCAAGGTACCTACCTAGGTACCTGAGGCACTTCACCTTACCTGAGGAATCTTGTCCAAGTACAGGACCTTACCCAAGGTACCTTATCTTAAGGCACCTTCTATTCCCTTGCCCAATGTTCAGAGGCCCCTTCACGTAGGTTCTTTGTACCTCATCCTGCGACTATACTCGGGAATAATAATCGAAATTCTGTTCATATGCGCAATGAACAATTCTCACTACAGCATCTCGTAAACTAATGCTCTTGCTTGACTGGGAGGCTGAAAAATACCTACCCTTGGGAGACTACCTACTATTGAGCAAGTCTCTCGTACAGGCCCCCTGCGTAACCCTCACTCACGTATTTCACATCAATAATCTCGTATTCAAGTCAGCTGGGCAAATCAGTCAATGGAGCCATGTCCAAGTCGTCGGGAAGGACTAAAGCCAATACATGGAATTGACTTGCAGGGCACAAAGCTGACTCCCAGATGCACCTCTTGCATGCATCAGTCCCAAACATATGGCGCAGAAAGAGCGCCGAACAACATGATAGCTCTCTTCCAGCCTCTTTCTTTCGCTACCAGATTCGTCTTAACAAGCGCAACTGTCCTTAGCACCGGCGTCTTTCGCGTGACCAAGATTCACCCTCTGCTCTTCGTTTCCTCTGGTTGCCGCGCTCGATGCACCTGGGCCTCTTGCACTCTTCAAAGATGTCTCGGGAATGGCGTTTGCGATGGCGGTGAAGACCTCTGTCACATTGTGACCACTCTTTGCGCTGGTCTCGAAGAATAATAGACTCTCCTCCTCGGCGTAAGACTGCGCTTCCTCTGTTGAAATCTTTCGAGCATCGCCGGAATCTTCACCGTCTTCACTCTCACCACCAGCGGCACCGGTCGAGTCGCCCGTCAAATCCAGTTTGTTCCCCACCAAGGCGATAACGATTCCCGGGGATGCCTGTCGTTGCAGCTCGGCGACCCAGTGTTTAGCCTTGACGAGGGAGGTGGGCTTGGTCAAATCGTAGACAACGAGGGCGGCCTGGGCATTTCTGTAGTACATGGGCGCAAGCGATGCAAACCGTTCCTGGCCAGCGGTATCCCAAATCTCAAACTTGATCGTCCGGGTCGGTAGGTTGCACTTCTGTGTCAAGAAAGCGGCTGGCGAAATGCATTAGCGGAAGTCCGGGCAGGCATTCAGACGGAAACTTCGGCAAGACATACCACCAATAGTAGGCTCCTTGTTCTCCTGGAAATCATTGTTTACGAATCGCAAAACCAGTGATGACTGTCGCATACGTTAATGTGACACCGAGAGATTGATTTCGGGATGGTGGGATCATACTTTTCCGACAGCAGCTTCACCTAGCAATACCAGCTTGACGCTGCTGCTCGGCTTGGGAGCATTTCCAGTGTCGGCCATGTTCCGCAAATAAGAGAAAATATGAATTTAGCAAAGGAGGGTCGAGGAGTGGAGGACTATGGCACCAAATGTTAGCGATGCTGCCTTGCGTTATCTGGTTGCCTTGCAGCGGTGGCGTAGGTGGATGAATATCGATGGTTTACAGGAGCAAGTCGGGCGAGATCTCGAAGTTCCAGGATTGGAGACAGTCGAGTGGCTGAAGCATGAGGTGGTGGTCGGCGATGACGAGGGCGCTGGACTGGAGCACAGCAGGGGCAGCGGGCTGCGCCAGGCACTAAATGGCTATTTACTCAGCCATTGGCGTGTTGGAAAGCGGCTGGTGGCGGGGCACTCATTCCATTCTAGGCTCCCGAGTCCCCTCGGCAAAACGTTACGCCATAGCCGGAGGTCCCCCGCCAAAATTGTGAGTTGGCAGAAAAAAAAAGTCTGTCAAGAGCTCGGCTAGGTACAGATTGGCCCATGTTTTTTTTTTTT
>JAMYIC010002137.1:0-15029 GCA_024112705.1 Microcera coccophila | reverse complement strand
GGGGGGGGGTTCGTTGCCTTGGTTCCAGGTCCTGCTGACACTGTGCTGCAGGAACGAGACCACAGCTGCCATGGCCACCAGCGTCACCAGCTTCGCCCAAAGGTCGTCCAAGGTTGCCCTGCCTGCCTTTGCTTTCGTCTTATCACGTCTCAAGCCGTTATCGCGATAGACAACGGCCCCCGCGTCTCGGTAGGTCACCGATACCTGTCGTGATGGTCTGCTCGTCCAATGTTGTGCATCGAACCTGGAGCGTAAACTCCACTTTCAGGCATGCTCACCATGTCCATGTCGGCCCTCCGCAGACTCTGCTCTCGCCATTCTCTGCGATGATTTGCAGATGTTCTGCTTCTGGCTGCTTCATCTAGACTGCCCTGTCCAGTGTGGCGTTCCTCTCGACGCCGTCGGCGCTGGTGCGGATGCTGCGCTAACTGACGGGGGTGTGGCTTGTTCCCTTCGCTGGTTGGTGAGAGTAGCATTAGCAGCAGCAGCAGCATCACAACCGCCAACTCATGAAACTCCTGCTGCAAGATACTGTAGCGGCTTGTCTTAACAACCCCTTCGAAAGACGTCGGTCCGGGGTCCATCCAAGCCGGCTACGCCATCCACGCCATCCGCGCCATCCCAATGCCACGGCGCCATATGTGTCTTATCGTCGTTCGGGCCTCGTTCGGACCTCGATCGGGACATTTGCCCTCCGTGTCATGGCGTGCGGTGGGTGTTCGCTAGGCTCTGATCTTCATCTTGGTCGATCCGCTAGAGTATTTCCCGTGACTGCTTATCTCTTCCTCCATATACCCCTTCAGAAAGTCCGAACAGCCAATCACCGCTACCTACAATCCTGTTGATCTGGAGGCCTTGGACGGTTTCCTTGATCAGCCTGGGTCTAACTACAAAGACTCTCAGACTGGCCGGCTGCCCATGCTCGATATCAGCTCTAAAACAGAAAATATGTCGGATTCTGCGCCAGACGCGGCATCGCGAAATACTGCGAGATCAATCACTTCATCTGTTAGACATGTTACGAAAGAATGATGTTGAAATACGATTCCATGGCATCATCATATCTTACTCCTCGCCCGAGACCCTCGGTCGAATTTGGCACACGACCTGACTTGAAGCAGCATAGTGACTTCTCCTACCGTCACACCATCCTGTGTCTGCATTCGAACATCTTAAGCTTCAAGATGGCCCTGCAGATACCCCAGAATACGGTATCTGCCCAACGCTAATGCCTTTGACGGTAGCGTAGCAGATGGCATCATCTTCTGCGGCTCTTGGACTCTTTTCCATTAGGGGTCTTGGGTCCGGGACCCAGGTGGGCTTCGAGGCTTTGTTCCAGCATCGCGTCAGACGTCGGGATGATTGCACTCAGCATCTGCCCCAGGCCTAAAAGAGCCGGAGGAATGCTAAGAGAATCAAGCGACCTCTGAGAGCCCTTCCAGCGAAGCCTCTTGAAGTCAAAGGGGAAGGATTCCCGGCGGGGGCCTCTACGCGTGGCTTGCCCTATCGTCAAGTGACACGGGAACCGATTTCAGCTCTCCCTTTCCCCGGAGCTTCGTCCAAATTTAGGGACAGCCCGATGCACAACGTTACGCAACAACCCGAGATGCACTTCAGCATACACGTACACAAGCCCTCCAAGACATTCACGGACATGTAGGCCGACAGTTGAACTTGAAATCCTCCGATGAGGGACGCTTGTGGAACATTCTGTACTGCCGCGCTACGTCCATGTCCTAGGCTGCGTTATACGTGCTTTTTTTCTGCAGGGGAGTTGATCGGCCTCACCGCTGAACGTGAGTTCAATCCTTTGGGATTGCATCATCCACGCATACTTGTGATCTGATCCGCTTTCCCGTTCGAAGGCGGCAGTCCTTTGTTGCCAAGGCTCGGCGTAAAAGTTTGTTACGAAATTGGTTGACATCTTCGCAGCCCTCGAGTTCCACGGTAATGGAGGTTCTGTATTACGATAATATTCCCCGCGATTGCGAATGAGGTATCTCACAAACTCCATGGCACAACCCCGGTTTCTGGCTGATTAGGCTTAATCAAGTGAACAAGGACCAAGGTGGCGTGCTATGTGAAGGCATTTCACCGGCCGTTAAGTACCTTATATGAGACTATGTTCGCTCCATCTAGCAAACAGAAAGATAAACATTAAAACACACACACACACTTTTCCCATGACTGACTAGGACCAATTCGTTCCAACATGGTCGAGCCAACTGTGGCCATGGCGGAGCAAGTTCGCCCGAAGATTATTACATGTAAGTCCATCATTCATAACGTAGTGAGAGTCCAATGTCCAGATGGAACGCCGACGGTTAACTCAAAGCGCGTCGTCCTTCCATAAAGCCCTTGACCGTAATCCTACTCCTTTACTCCGGAACCATTCTTAGTTCTTCCCAATCCGTTTTCCTTTCATGGCTTGGCACTCCAAGCTCGTGAGTAGTCTCCATCTCATGCATGATTCAATCAAGGGTGGTAATAGGTCTGATGTGTTGCTGTTCCAACCCCCCTTGATGCCTGCCTCAACTCTGTATCCAACTCTTGCGGCGTCCGCGACCGCGAGTGCGCATCGTACTTCGGTGTTCCCGTGTCTGGAGGCAGCGCTCCATCATAGTGTGGACTTGCAATCGGCGAATTGCCTTGTTGTCCCGGCACGTGCATCATGCTCACCTGTGGAACCCACACGTTCCCGTGGGCGTCGTATTTGGGCTCCAAACTCGACGTCGTCTCCGAGTATGGTGAAACGTGCGGTACCTCGTTCGTCGCACCGGTAGGTAATTCCACTGGCGGGCCGACATGAGGTTGTACCGTCTGGGGTCGGGTCTGGAAAGGTGGAGGACTCGAGGTGCTGAAGTGCGAAGATTGCGGGCTCCATGGTCCTTGAGAATACTGGTTCGAGCTACCAGCGGGCTGTGACGGATGATGATAGCTGTAGTTTTGGGCCATAAACTGCTGTGATCCGTCGCGTTCGTTCTTGCGTCGATGTCGACGGATGAGGCAGAAACCGCCGACCAGGCAGGCGATCAGCGCGACGGCTCCGCCAACGGCAATGCCAGCGATAGCTCCGGTTGACAGCTTCCCACCCCCCGAGTCCGAGTTCCCGGTTGCGGTGGGAAATTTTCGGTTTGGAGATCTTGTGGCAACGGACGCCTTACGCGTCATTAGAGCTTGTAGATCCGGGGCGTTGAATCCACCCGCCGGTGCCGTTTTCGTCGCCCCGCCCTCTGCTGAGCCGCCGATGACCGAGATGATGTCTGTTGGAAGGACGTAGTGTGTCTTGGAAGGGTCGTAGAGCGCCCATGGAGATTTGTCGTTATTTTGCTTCCCCAAGTCGGCATTGTGCAAACCCCATTGATCCGCAGAATCGCAGTCGTTAGTCTTCGGGAAGTAACCGCCGTGAATCAGCATCTGGGCTTCATTCACCACATTGCAGGACAAACTGTGATGCGGGAAACCGCCGGTTCCATTGCTGTTAGTTGGATACAGCTTGATCCAGGTGAACGTCGGTAACGTCAAGACGTAAAGATCATCGTAGCCCAAACTGCCCGGCTCCTGCCCCTCGCCACCGTAGAGGTATCTGAGAGGCGTCAGTGTTGGGTCTTAAATCTCGAAAAGTTGAGGATACTCACATGTTATAGGAGGACTGGTCATCAACCCAAGTTGCTCCCGCACAGAACCGTCGTCGCATATCCGGGACCTCACCCGTGGCATTTTGTGTGTATGCCTTCCCACTTAAGATGTCATAAATTAGAATTTCCTCCATCGGTTGGCCCTTCCACGTTCCATTACCCGCACCACGAATTCCTCCGAGGTAGATAATAAGTCCTCCATCGCCGGCTGGGATATACACCATCACTCCCTCCGCGCGTCCCACGTTGTCCGGGCCGGTCACGTTGGTCCAGGTGTTTGTATCCATGTCGTATCGTAGCATGTACGAGGTGGGAATCCCGGGCCCATTGCCCCAACCCGCGTCCGTTGCGTTGTTCATCCAGCCTCCATAGTAATAGCCTTCGCCACGGCTCGATATCGAGAGGCCGGCACCATAGCTCAAGCTCCCAATGCCGGCGGTGCTGGGAATGTTATAGGTTTCCCAGTAGTTGTTGATGATATCGTAACAATACAAGGTGAAGGGCCAGGGCGTCTCCTTGTAAAACTCTCCACCAAAAAGGTAGATTCGCTTGTTCACGTCATCGGGCCAGAGAACGCCACCACTGACGCTGGGAATGGTCGAATTTTTGCTGAGATTCGCATATGGGGGGGGCATGCCCGAATTCGCGACGACGCTCAGGTCATGATAGATCAAGTACGGATCTAGATTGAGGCGTCAGCACTGCAAGTTCCCTCGAAGCTAGGTATCTGGTAACCATTCGTCGCGTCCGAATACGGTTCCCAAAAGTAGGTTTCAGAACAACCCCCAATTCCTTCGTAGAACTGGGTGAGCTAACGTACTTGAAAAGTTCTGCGGTTGCGACGGAGCAGGATTCCAGGTGATCAGCCCTCCGTCGATGTAAAGCTTCTTGTCGACCACGGCAGTTTGATGACCCCATCGTCGACAGAAATTTGTGATCGGATTCCGCTGTTGGACTGCGATGCCGGCATAGCAGCCCAGTATAACCAAAATCACCAAATGCCCACGCAGTCGGTTTGTTTGAGACAGGAAGGCCCACATCATCGCTCACACAGCGGAGGCGCGGGCATTCTCTCCCAGAGACGATCAGCTGCACAAGTCGGCCAGCCCAACGAGAGGAATTGACTGCAGTCGCGGGCGATGAGGAGGGGCGGAGGCGGGGAGGTTTGTAACGGTCCCAGAACGTTTTCGTAGTTCCTTTGAAAAAAGGTTTGCCCAAGGGGGGAAAACGAGAGAAGTGCTGCCACTGAGCCCGATGAGTTTAGACAGCAGGGGAGTGGAAGAATAGCCCGCCAGGAAGTGGGCGGCGGCGGAGGCGGTACGGGATCCGGGGCTGAAGATAGTCTGAGGTCCAGACTTACGCCTCGCAGCACTTGGCGAGAGATCCACAGTACACGTACTTTAAGTGCAAAGAGTGCCTCGCGAAGCACCACCCGCTGGGGCTGATGCCACACCGGTTGCAAAAGCCAATAGAGTTCTGTGGCTTCTATTGTTCCTGTCGGAGCAGTCCAGTAAGATCCTGGAAACTGCATTGCGCAGCCCACCCAGAGCCCGTTTAGAGCCCGCAGGTGTGGTGAGCCAACGGCAGATAACCATCCACGCCATCGTACCGGTGATACAAGCAGGAGAGCTAGTGGAGCGACAGGGGGTGTGATTCGTACCCAACCAGGAGCTGGACGCAGCTAGAGCGGGCCAGTATCATCTTCTACCCCCAATCGCAAGCCCCGAGCTTGTCGTTCAGCTGTCCGGGGTTGTTCGAGGCCATGCACTCTCCCTTCGTCTGACCAAGATATCTTGTCTTGGATTATCCGCAGGGCTGAGTGGTGTGCACCAACTCTTCTTGGGGCCTTTGAGCGTCACTCGGAGGGAACGGGACACTGGGATGGCATGGATGAGCCGGCAGACGTCATGGACTAATGGATCTTGTTCGAACAGCGTTGAAATTCCTATCTCCGCCAGCCAGTGGTTTCCGCTGTTTGGACAAGCGTGTTCCGAGGCTCGCTAAGCAGCTGCAGAGCTGAATCAGCCGCTGCCACACCGGGCCCTTATCCCCCTGCCCTAGTGAAGATCCATCTCACCCACGGACGCACCGTCGGCGACCAAATCAGTTTAGGGAGTCATTCTTCGAGCTAGCTGCCCTACTGATGCCAACCACATGTCGAAGGGAAGCTCCAGTGCCTCACGGATATCGCCGTTCTTCAATCCACGACGCGCACGCGCCTTCTGCTGCTGCCCTCCGAGCCAATGGTCAGGGCTCTGCGCCTCGACTGATTGGACATCGGCAGTGACACAGTCAGCCATGCTAGCTTGGGCTGGGACTTGGTCGTCATACCGGCCTACGACGGGCAGAGACGATCTCGCTGCAGATAAGAAGACGTCTTCCAGCTCGAACACGGTCGACATATTACTGTTCCTAGTTTGGTTTTCCGTGTTTGCTACTGTCAATAGGCGCCACTCTTTCCAAAGGGTTGCAACAGCGCCGAGCTCGCCCAACAATGAGATGTAGGATTCGTAGGCTATCAGTGCCCCACGCGACCCTGGTTTAGTAGGTCTCTCGAGCCCAGGCATCACGAGAGATCGGATAGACTCTTCAATAATCCCCTCGTCTTCGCTGAATCCCACCAATGCTGCCAGCAGAGTCTTCCGTTGGAAGGCATCTAGGAACGGTTGGTTCTCAGGATTTCTGAGATGCTGGAGATAAGTCGTCAACGTAGACGATAAATCTTCTGTGGTCTGAGTATTTTTGTTCCAGATGTCGTACATAAAGCCGTAGTTCAAGTATTCCATAGTGACTTCTGGCTTTACGATCTCGGCTGAGATCCTCAACCCTAATCCGCATAAAGGTGCCCCAATGTGAGTTCCTTGCGATGACAATCGTTCTTTGATGTTGCCCAGAAAGTGCAAAATTTCAAGGCGAGTTGAGTTCCTTGATTCAATGCTCATCAAAGCGGTGGTACACGCATCCCGAATCTCGAGTGAGAGCTCATCCAGAAAAGCCGCGATACTGAGGCCGGAAGAGAGGGATTGTGATATCGCTCTTCGAATGCCGGCAATCGATGTCTGCTTCTGCAAGATAGGGACGACTTGCGCGGTAGAAAGTTGGGTTTCGTTATGCGCTCGTCTCGATTCTACCATAGCGTGACGCTTTTTCAAAGATTGGATAAGTCTTTCATCGTTCGCCCATGCGTGACGCGAGATTCCGCTACCAGAGCGGACCATGCTGATAATTGTTGAACCGTGAATAGCAGCTAGGTCGCTGGAAGCTCCCGAGCTCGACACAGAGTCTAGACTTCTGTTATATGAAACGAGCCGTAGGTTTTTCGCTGAGTCGCTCTGGAGGGCCACAGAGAGTATGTCGTGATTCCTTGGCCGCCAGATATTCAATGGACGGCTCGATATCTCGAACATCTTTCGCCGAGACCAATTGAGCTGGTTGTTAAAGTCCTCGACACGGGTTTGGATGCCTTGGCGCGTAGCATTGGACTTCCACCTCTTCTGAATTTCTACCTCGTCCTTCTCTGTGAACTCCCGTACATACTTGCAGTCCTCAGCGTCGAGATCAAGAAGCAAGCCCTGAATCACGAAGAGGTCATCGTATTGTGACTTCTTAGCACGCTTAAATGGCCTGCTATTGAGAGTATAGTAAGTCCCTCCGGTCTCGTCCTTGGTACGAATAAACATCTTCGATCGCTTTTGCTGTGCTGCTCCACTTAACGTGATCATTGGGATATGCCGCCTTGGGAGAGGTATTGAGCGCATCATGGTGGGATAAATCCGGAGGTCCCGTCATTCAGAGCATTTAGAGTTAGGGGAATGCAGTGGTGTGTGAAATGCGCACTCTTGTGCGATTTACAGGATCTTGAAATGTCGAGATGTAAACAAGGACAGATTCAAAATCAGTGAAGGGAGGGGCCAGGACGTCTGGTTACACTGACGAGCCGCGCCTCGGGGGACTAATCTCCTCCCCACTATCATACTACCGCGCGTCTACTGATAGCTCGGCTGGCGGTGGTGGCCAAGTTACAAATATTATAGGCGGGTCGATGGCCTAGAAGGGGGAGGGGGGAGGGTTACAGTGGGTGTTTCAACTCTTCACAGGGAAGCTCTTTGCTCTAGTTGTCCTAAGATTTAGTGGCCCCGCCGAACATCTGGGGAAGCGGGACACTAGGGCGCTCATGGGCCCAGCGAACAAGTCCAAGCTCGGCAGGTGGACTGTGGCGGTGCACTATGGGCCACTGAACGGAAACGGTTCTACGTATCTCCGCCTTTGCTCATTTCGAGGTATCCGTCGTGATAGGCAGACAAACATTACTCTAGCAATCCATTTCCGATCGAGAAGACTGCATTCGCCCTCTCACAACTTCTTACTCTTTCTCACCATGGTACCTCCTACGAAGAAGCGTAGAACAAATGCTACGCTTAAGCGACACGAGCCTGCTCCAAGTGTCAACGACGTTACCAACAAGGATACAGTAGCCGACGATGCTTCAGAGAGAGAAAAGGAAGAGCGCGCGTTAGCCACTCAGGCAATAGTGGAGGAGGGGAAGGGAGAAGAACCGTCCGTCACAGATGAAGACCCCGCCTCGAAGGCCAAGGACCGGATGGCTCGATTCAAAGCGCTCCAAGCTCGAGCAAAGACGTCGTCAGAGACAAACTTGAAAGAAGCGACTCTGGAATCCCAGAGACTGGCTAGCGACCCTAGTCAACTTATAGCCCTACACCGGAAACATGCCATCGCATCACATAAAATTCTCAAGGCGGATGTCGAGGAAGCCGGCGAGGATTTTGAACGAAAGCGCGCATGGGACTGGACCGTGGACGAGAGCGAAAAGTGGGACAAGCGCATGAAGAAGAAGGCGGTTGGTCGCGACAACAATGCTTTCCAAGACTATACGCAAGAGAGCAACAAGGTGTACAAACGACAGTTGCGGAACATCAATCCCGATATGGAAAAGTACGAGAAGGACAAGATGGCTGCAATTGAAAAGGCCGCGGCATCCGGAGGCCTGGAAATTGTAGAGACCGAGGATGGCGAGCTGATCGCCGTAGACAAGGACGGATCGTTTTACTCAACTGCCGATTCAACATCATTCGCACAGAACAAGCCTGATAAAGCCGCAGTGGATCGTCTTGTGGAAGACCTGAGGAGGGCCGAAGATCAAAGATTGAAGAAGAGGAAGGAGAGAATGGCAAAGAATGGTGATGATGGTGATGTCACTTACATCAACGAGAAGAATAAGCAGTTCAACCAGAAGCTGGATCGCTTCTACAACAAATACACGGCCGAAATTAGGGACAGTTTCGAGCGAGGAACCATGATTTGATGAGGAGGGTGACACAATAGATTTCTAGTGCTCGCGGGGGGATACTCTACAGCAGCGATTTTTTACATAGTACATACAATACAGTCTTACAACATAGTCTTCCTCCACGCCTTAGCCGCAAGTTCTTCGATCTCGGAAACCTCGATAGGCCCTTTCACCTGCTCATCAGCCAACGCCTCAACCACGGCTTCAGCAACTGTCTCGACTCTCAAGGGTTTGGTACCGGCCGCACCCATGAAGTTATTCAAATATCGGCCCGTGATGCCATTGAACAGCGTCCCCAAGCCGACAATGGCAGCCAGGGGCATGGTGATCTTGCGCGACTCATCGAATAGAAAGGGCGGTCGGATGAAGACACCTCTCATCTGGGGGAAAGTACTCGCGATAGTGGTCTCGGCTTGTCTCTTGGTGGCGAGATATCGTGCGGGTAGGACGGGCGCTCCACCTGCCGCTGAGATGTAGCAGAATGAGTCTACCTTCTCCGCTGCCGCATGCTTGGCTAGAGTGATGGCGCTATCTCGATTCATGACCTCGTAAGAGAACTGATCATTCACGTTGGAGGGCTTGATGTCTTCGCCCTCCTTCTTCTCCAATGGGTTGAAACCTCGGTCTCGGACCGGGGCAAACGCCTTCTGCAGCCCAGATATGGGTGACTCCCTGCCGGAGATGACGCCCTTGTAGTCAGCCTCGAGTAAGATGCCCATGCTGTGGACCACAAAGTCGGCGCCTTTCAGCAAGGGCGCATACGTAGCGGGTCGGAGGATGTCGCCTCGTTCCCAAGTAACCTGGTGCGCCCACGGAGGAGGGGAGGCCGAGGACGTCACATTCTCCCATTTTGGTTCACCTGAGCGACTGAGAGCAATTGAGCTTTGGGGCCTTGAAAATGCAACGGGACGGGTAGGATTACCTGATTGAAGTGACGTCCCAACCTCTGGCTATAGCATGCTTGCAGATTCTAGAGCCCAGGAAGCCATTGCCTCCGCAAACGACCAATTTCTTCACCACAGACATGGCCCTCGTAGACTTGCAGATGGTGTGGCTTTCGCTGTTGATGCAGGTTAAGGAAAGCCGCCCAACCAGCGTCGCATGCGATGGATATGCAAAATTTTCTGCAATCAAATGATCTTTAAACTGCTAGAAGAAACTTAAAAGCGTAGGTGTCCGCAAATTAAAAGAAGAGAGGGTTGCCATAAGCTTGGGGAAGCTCTACAGGAAGCTCTCCGAACGAAAGTCGATGAAATCATCAGCCCTGGTGAGGCTAAAGCTCAGGGACCCTCTCCTAGCTTACGCAGGGCGCTTCCTCCAATTGGCCGGCCTTACTGTGGCGTTGATCTACCATCTGCAAGGCTGCCGGTTTTTATGCGAAGAAACACTCATATCTTTCCTTTCGCAACATCGCGTAACGAATCGGTTCATAGTACTTTACATTGCGACGCACATGAACATGGCCCCACCTAATCAGCTCGGCAAGCGCGCCAAACTCACGCAAATCCGTCGGCCCTTCATCGTTGGCAGTACCGCACGACCGTTCTCGGATGCCAACCCGCGACCTGCCGGCGTTCCTGACAATCACACCCACTCATGGGAGGTCTTTGTCAAGGGACTCGACGACACAGACATTACATACTGGCTAAGACGGGTACAATTCAAACTCCACGAGTCGATTCCGAACTACGTTCGCAGTACGTTCTTATGAGCACTTCTGGCCGACTTGCGCCTGCTAACACGTAGCAGTGGTTGATGGCGAGCCGGGGAAGTCTTTTGTCGTTACCGAAACCGGCTGGGGCGAATTCGACATCACGATAAAGCTCTACTATGTTAACGATTCCGGCGAGAAGCCGCAAACGTTGTACCACTACCTGCGCCTGCATCCATATGGGCGCACCGAGGAGGAGAAGCAGGCTATGATAACAGCTAACGGCGAGGTGCGATCCTGGACTTACGAGGAGCAGCTCTTCAACGAGCCCTATGAAGCCTTCTACAACCTCCTCACCAGCGGCGCAGTCCCCAAAAACTGGAAACCCACCGGTGGGAAGGGCAAAGGAAAGAACCGCGCCCCACCCCCACTGCCTGGGCCCGACAGCAACGACGTCTGGGAGCGTTCCGCCATGATACCCGCGCACAACCGCCCAGGTCAACCATTCAGCCTGGAGACGGAAGCTGTGGAGATGAAGAAGCTGGCGGATGCAAAGGACCAGGTGGAGGAGATGCGGAAGAAGATTCTGGAAGAGCTCAAGCAGAAGGAGGAGCAGCTGGCAAGTCTGAAGGCGGAAAATGCGGCGGTGAAGCCTTCGTAGGAGGAGGAAGCAATGTCGTTACGCCCTAAGAAGAGAACTAGGAAGCCACCAGCCCGCAAAAGAGTCTACAGCGACAGCCCCTGAAGCACGGCACCCCCGCCAAGCCTGTCCTACCAAAGGACAACATGGAACGAGCACTGGACTTCCAGGCGCTGATACAGCGGCTTACGCACAGATAGGGCAGTTTCATCAGGTCTGGTCCTGATACCGCTTCTGCCATTATTTAGAAGAGTTCTCGCTTGTGTCCTACATCAGCGAGCATGCTCTAAGCCGAGTCGAACTCTGGCTCTTGCATTAGCAGCGTGCGTGAGTACCGATCAGGTTTTGCAGGGGAAGAAAGTCGACACATGCCTATTGCATCAGAGGAGTAGTAGAAGAACTTGTATGATAGTTTATAGCCACAAGCGAGATCGGTCTGAGACATAAATTTATGTGTGGGGTGGTAGAGAAAACGGGGTCATCAGTTAGGCAGCATGGCCAATGAGATAGGAACTTAGAATGAACCATTGAATAAAATTGATGTGCTTCGTGGTGAATCTATTGTTCCGTTTCTCAACTCCAACTTCGTCCCCTTGCTATCAAAAGTCGTCAAGCGGTAACTTTGTTTTACAATACGGACAGTTCACCGACATAGATCATGTTTCAGAGTCAAGGTCAATGCTTAAATCTGATCTTCAAATTTCTTGAATTGGAGTTGTCTTTAGTAATAAGTCCTACCAAGCACGATATGCCTAGTCATGTCTTGGTTTCTAGTTTGTTTGAAATCATACCAGTCCTGAATCAGTCCGTCTCATCCAGGCTCTCTCGAGCCAACCCAAACCCAAATACAACAGCTTTCTTACATTAGCTCACTACATCAACAGCGGCCAACACGCCAACCCTGGCAGGCGAATGGCTATGCAGTCGCATTCCTGTACGACCCTGCGATAAGGGCATTGCAGAGACTGTACATCTCCAATCCACCATTTTCTAGTTCCAGACCCTCCTCAAAAAACGCCAATTGCAACTACATTAGCAGTAAAAAGCTACTACCGACATATGCCGAAATCCTCAAGCCCAGGAACCACTAGCGCCTATACAGCTGATGGAGAAAAAACAAGTGGGAAACGAGTGTAACGTATATATATATACAAGTGTAGGGATGCTTTGTACAGTTTATTGAGTGGCGGCTTCATATGCTGGGGGGGCTTCTTCTCGCTCGTCCCACATACGTTGTTGTCGATTCTTCTCGTCGTAAACACGCTTGGCGATTTCGCCTGCCATCTTCATTATCCATGCCTGTTCAAGGATAGTTGAAGGGGTATCTGAGGCCACGCTCGGATCACGAGCGGGCATCTTCTCCCTGGTGGGACCAGTAGTCGCGGCAGCAGCTTCATGGGCCTTCATCATGGACTCAAAATATTGGTTTGAACTTTTCATATCAGAAGCCACCTCCCCAAGGCTTTGCAGATTCTTGTGAGAGTCCGAATCCAGGGGTAGTCGGATAGGTGCAGGTCGCGTCTCCTCGGCTGGTCGGAAGCGAACCTTGCTTAGAGTCGGTGCTTCAGCAGTTACAGATCCTTCCTCCGGTCCCTCCGTGATCGGGTGGGGTGCCACAGATTCAGACACGGGCATATTTACGGATCCCGTTTCTGAAGCCTCACTGACATTTTCGGGAGTAGCAGCCTCCGATTTCGTGCGGCGGAGGTTGACGACTCGCGTCTTCTTCTTCCTGCCCGCACGAGATCGTCCGCCAGGTCCTAGGGGCAGACCAGTAGAAGCAGAGTTAAGGCTGACAAGTGATGGCCTTGATGGCAAGTGTCCATGCGCAGTGCTTCCAGAATCAGAGAATGTATAGGTTGTTGCGCCGGTGCCGCCAACGAAGGAGTTGGTTTTTGATAAACTTGGTATCCCGATCGCCGGCGTGTGGGGTTCTGATCGATCTCCATGTCCGGTCCAGGCACGAAATACAACATCTCTGATTCCAGGGGTAAACAACGACAGTGTTCGATGGGAATCAGTTAGAGCAGCGAGTCGCAGCAGGTTCTTCTGTGAAAACAAAGATTGAACCTCACCACTTCCGTTGAGGGTGAGTTCTGAGATCGCGTTCGGGTCAAGAAGGTTCCCATTTGTATCCACAGGATCCAACGGGGGGCTTGCCAAAGGGTCGATGCCAGTCTCATCCTCTGCTTCTTGTGGCGTTTCAGTGTCCTTATTTGCTTGATCTGGGCACCATAGTTGAAGTGATAGGCGATGGATGATTGCAGGTAGCTCGTCCATCATCAAGTTACGCAGCTGCTGCTCGATAGTCCGTTGCAGATAGTCACGAACGAACTGGATCGAATCAAAGGTCGAAGAAACTTTGAGGGATTCGAGGGGATCATTTCGAAATACCAAGGTCAAGCCCTTTTGCTTGGAGAAGACCAGGATGATGAATGCCGACAGCTTGATATCGGATAAAGTAATGGACAAGGGAATGGTAAGTCCAGAGGCGGCGGCCAGGGGTTGAGGTGAGGTAAAGCTTGGCTTGGAGTAGAGATAGGTGTTGAGAGGATTAGCCTGTAGTTGTTTTGATATTAGCTCAGCTATACACCATAATAAAGATTGCGTTAACGCATAAACATAATTCGGCGCTAAAATGCAAATGCGCCGAGGCAGATGGGAAGAACGCAACTCGACGCGCCTGTGGAAATTGCAATTATGCGGATGTAAGAAAAACAACATTCGAGTCAGGGAAGATGAGTCAGTTCGACGAAGGGAGAGTGAGGACGTTGCGATGCACCGTGGGTGGTTGAAAGTGTTGGTCGGAGAGCGTCGAGATGAGTGAGGGTTCGGCGGCGACCAAACCACTTGAACGGTGCCGGACAAGCCAGAACAGCAAAGTCCTAATGTCTCAAGATATTCCCGATATCAAGTCCGATGTAGCTCTTCAAACCGGGGAGTAGAAAGCCGTGCTGGGACTTCCCAGAGCTCACCGCAGAGCAGAGATGACGCAAGAAAATCCGAGACATAACCAACATACTTGAACTCTTGTCTTGAGGGTCAGAAAGGCGTCCCCAGAATAAGTCATCTTGAAAATGCCTCGAAACCTGTCCTCAGCAAGGTCGCCAATCTCCAATATCTCCAAGTCGGGCGGCGCGGTGCCAAGGTTGAATTCGCTAACGAGGATATCATCGACGATGATGGGTGGTTTCGGGCCCTTATTGAGTGCCTTGGTCAAGAGGTCGCGTGCACGACTGTAGAAGTCGGCATCAGCCGTCAAAGGCGACCAGTTGAAATTGAAGGCCATGTTGAAATGGCTTTCACCTTCTCACGACCATGGATTACGTGACGAGTTGCCGTCGTCGGCCGAAAGGGAGCGAGCGAAGGTGCGTGCGGCTGTGAAGCTCGTAGCGAAACAGTTGAAGACTCGAGAGCGAAAGAACGCAGCAATTCGCGAAAGGATCGCTGATCAGGACCGTAGGCGAATTCGACTCGGGAACGATAGCTCGATAGGGGATGATGGCGATGGTTGACGATGAAAGGAGGAGCAAATAATTGAAAATCAACACACAAGTAATCAAAACAGGAGAGTGATGGTTTCCCAGCGTGCCCGGATCGTGGAGATGACGCTATATGGATCCCGAGGGCCGTTGGCTATTAGGGGAAAGGGTTGGAATGAGCTCGGGACGAACAGGGGCGCCTGCAATGATTTCGCAGGTTTTTTTTCCCCTGGAGGGCCTGAGGCGTCCATGTGGGCGCGGCCGGCTGCTATCAGCGGGTGTGATGCACTACATAATACCGGACCATGCT
>JAMYIC010002122.1:0-13155 GCA_024112705.1 Microcera coccophila | reverse complement strand
ACTCCAAGCGATCGTGTAACTAGCATCTCGATATACCACCCCAACAAGGCGTCCCCCGAGCTTCGCTAGATCTTTTTTTGTAATGAGCACAATCTTCACCTAGTGGTATAATGCGCTGAACCGCCATCTTATAGTATCCCTAGGCTGTGTTAGAGACTGTGAACAGCCGGTGATAAGTGAATTTCGATAATCAACTACGATTTTACTGGTGGGGAAACGTTGAGCAGTTGCTCGAGACAGAGTCAACATTTGAATTTGCAACAGTAGTAACTCCTCATTTGTGGGATTGACAATTCGAACCAGGAGGGAAAAAATAATAACAATCAACAATACTACTAAAGCAAAGAATGTAAGCAGCGACGTTGGTGACTTCCAACCTCTATATTTCAAGCATAATCGCCAGGGTATCTTCCGAACGCCTTGCAATCCCAAATCATTCCTCCTCTGACATCTCGGACTCATCCTCTGACACCACCTCCTCTGATACCTCCTGTGACACCTCCGCCTCCTCCTCTCGTTCCTCCTCCTCTGCCATTTCCTTGAATGCCGCGGCCATTTCCCGCTCCGCCTCTTCCCACAGCTCCGCTTCTGTTGGAGCATCTACTGATCCCTGATCTTGTCCCGAGTGACCTGGCTGATCTTGCAGGTCACTCGCTAGAGGTTCCGGTGCCGGTTCTTTGGGATGAAGGGTCTCCTCGCCGGCGGTGTGGCTCTCTTGGCAGTCCTGAGTCACCAGCTTGTTCATTCTGTTGAACTCCCTCCGCTCGTCCTTGGTCATCGGCCTCTCGTCGACGCCGATTCCCATATTCTGGGCAGTGATCGTCTCGTATTCCTCCATGACCTTTTGCCGGTGGTCACGAGACTCGAGGAGGGAGGAGAGGTCGCTGAAGTCGCCCTCTTCTGCAGCACTCCGGGGAGTGCAGTACAGGCTGTCCTTGGTCGGCTCCATGTAGGCCCCGATGATCCTGAGGGGTATATCCAGGCCCTGGAGGAACCTCATTCGTTCGATTCGAGAATCAGACTTTGGGGCGGGAGTGGGTGCTGGCTCTGGTAATGTCACAGCTGTAGGTGCCTGAGGAGCCTGTGGCATCATGGCCCCGGTGGAAGGCTGAGCAGTCGCCTCCTCCTTGTCCTTCGGCTTGCGCTCACATGCCCTGCTGGTCGCCGATGAGCGTGCCGACTCGGATACTTGCAACCCGGGGGCCAACAAAGGCGGGTCGTCTCCCGCAGCCTCACTCTGGAGGGCCGCGGTGTCGACGTCGATAGGGCGGCCACGGTCTCTCGGCGATGGGGAACCAAGCGCGCTCGTCGCTCCTCGAACTTCAGACGGAGAAGATGGAAGTCGGCAAGCCTGCTTCTTTGCCTGAGGCTCGTTGGCAGCTCCCGAGGTCGCCCCCCGCTTTTGAGAGAGACTCGTGTTCGGGGCGGGTATGGAGCTGTTTTGCCCGACCTGCAGCTGCGAACGGGGCTGCAAGCAACAGAGAGCCCTCGCGGCTCCTTCGGCATGTCCCCGCAGGCGAGCCACAATGTGCTCGGAGAAGGCCTCGGCGGTCAGGCCCCCCGGCAGCTCAACCTTCGCGCCAAAGAGTGTCCCGGTCGTCCTCACCTCGTTGACTAACTCCCTTGACATTATCCCAGCCACCCCGTTGGCTACCTTGGTCACCTTAGTCACCATCCCAGAAGGGTTAGCAAGGGCCTGCCGCTGGTAGGTAGAGGAGGGGACAGGAGAACAAGGGACAGGAGTGGCAGCGGACGCGGCGGTCGCGGGAAGGGGAACAAAAGGGAGAGGTATCTGCACAGAGGCCTGCCCATGGGAGCTTCTTGCTGCATCAACCTGAAAAAACCTGTTGTTCACCTGAAAACCATGCATGCTCTGGGCGCCGTATGGCTGACCGGCTTGGGCTGGGACGCTCGAGAAGGGAACCCTATTGTTCGTCTGGGAGGTCAAAGGGGCCATATTGCCAACCATAGGAGCTTGCGCCGACACTGAGGGATAGGTTAGAACGTTTGGAGTTTGAATGTCAACTGGTGATGACCTACTATCTTGCCTCCAAGCTCTCGGCTGTTGCTGCTCTTGCCACCGGCGTTGTTGTTGTTGTTGTTGTTGTTGCTGTTGCTGCTGCTGCTGTTGTCGTTGCCATTGCCGTTGCCGCTGTAGCTGTGGCTGTAACGCGGGAACAAAGCACATCTGAGGCTGCAAAGGAGCTCTGGCGGGAGACTGGGCGAAATGTCTGACGTTGACATTGCTCAGGCAGTGTGTACTATTCTGCGACTGTATGTTGAATGTATCAATACCGGCCGCAGGAATAGTCGAACCGGTCAGATAGGGGCTGTTTAAGTCCAAGTAGGACCCTTCGTTATGAAAAGTCATCCTTGAGAAAATGGAAAGAAGATATGGAAGAAGGGATGGGATGCCTTTGTAGGAATGATGAATTTATAGGGGAGAAGATGAGAGCAAAGGGGATGAAAGAGAAGTGCTACGATTTATTGCGGTCGACAACGATTCAAACGATAAACTGTATAACGAAACTCTACATTCGATGGGCGCGCCCTCCACATCTCTTTTCAGCCACTTGAGTCACCCTCGGCCGCATAAGGTGTCCAGCAGACCGAGGGGATGGAGCTTAGACAGTCACGAGGAGCGGAATTGTGTAGATTTACCAAGGTATTTGAATTTAACTTTGAATCATCGTCAGTATCAACGAATGGTAGGAACGGAGGGTAAAGTCCGTTCGACCAAAGGCGCACATGGCCTTTGAGCATAGATGAGCTGGAATAGGGGACGCACACTTCACCATGTGCACGTATTGAGGTTCACGTGCAAAGTCCACCCATTTTCTCGAAACAGAAATTCGTTCTTTCTGATGAGCAAAGTGAGAAACACATGTTTCGGGCTGCTATGTACTCGAATTCCGAGGATGGAGACGGCTTTCTGGAGGAACCTGCTGCAGGGACTCAACATTGTTAGGATCGCCGGGCGGGCTAATCCTTGAACCAAGTACTCACTGACACCATCAACGACGGCATCTGCCAAGTTACACGCAACTCCTGCTGTTTTATTCTAGGTTTCCTGTTCGAGGGGCTCAGTAGCGGTGACTAGCGGAGAGATATCGGCGTGGGAAACAGAGTTCCGCTTCGGTAAACATTACGCTCTCACCCAACACCCCGGCAACCCCAGCCTTCAAATTGGAGCATCAGATCTCGTATCCGCTGTATTACTTTGGCATTGCTCCTGTAACCCTGTTTTAATAGCACCAAACTCCAATCCAAAAGATTCTTGTCAACCCAAACAATACCTTGATGGAGTCTGAACCGCGATACGCCCGCTGCTTTTTCGCGGAGGGTTTCGGCGAGGCGTAGGCTTCGACTCAGGCTTCGGCTCCTCCTACGCAACTTCCTCTACCATCTTGCCTGATGATAGGCCCCGGCTCACCGTGAACACATTGCCGACAGGACCCTCAAGCATCTCGTCCGGCACGGCGATGCGGCTCCCATCTTTGTTGCTGACCCAACGTACGAAGACGGAGCTCGGCTTGTTGGGGTCCTCGCCGGGAGTATCGCCATTCGCTGCTGCGGCTTTGCGGTTAATCTTAGGGGCCTGCTTCTTGAGTAGCTTGTTGATAGTTTCCATCTGTGCCAGTCAGTTAGACTCCGTCGTCTTGATCGACATCCCAGCCCTCGAGGGGTACTTACCTTGACTTCCTCATTTCGTTTCTCGCTCAGATTGCGACGTCGTCGTGCCATTTCTTGTCGCCTCATTGAGAGTTCTTCAGCCGTGAAGTGTTTCTTGACTTGGACCTCTGTAATTGCTGGTTAGCAGCCAACCTGCCAATGCTCCGAGGAGATGCGCACCATCGGACAGCTTCATATACTCCTGGGGGGTGTCTTCAAAGCGGGCTCGTTGACGCTTGGTCATCTTCGACATGTCCAGATTTTCGTCCTGGCTTCCCTCATCGTCGCTATCCGCTTCCCCCGCTTCCTCCTCCTCCTCGTCTTCGTCCACCTCCTCGCCTGCTACCTCAATCTCTTCGCCCTCGGCGTCCTCGTCAGCCATAGTTTCGTCGCCGAATCCCAGGGTCTGGTCTCCAGCGTCGCTGTCCGCTGGATCACTCAGGTCGTCGTCGTCGTCGTCATCGTCATCATCCTGGATCACTTTGGTGGCTGACGGCCGAGAAGCCGGCTTCGACCTTGTCCCTGGGAGGGAGACCTTGATAGTCGGAGGTGCAAGGTCCATGTCGATATCACCCTCGGCATCCTCGCCATCAGCGTCGACGTCTTCCCCATCAACGTCAACATCCATCTCATCCTCGCCTTCAGCATCATCATCCATGTCTTCATCGTCGTCGTCATCCTCCTCCTCTACCTCAATCTCTGCCTCCTCCTCTTCTTCCTCATCGTCATCGGGGCTGGAGTCGACCACATAATTCTTCTTAGCACCACGATTCCTCTTACCGGCAACGATTTCTCCACCCGCAAACTGACCGCTCCGTCGGCTGCTCGCTCGTGTCACCTCGCGAAGCTTGTTTGCGGGTACCTTGACCGTCAAGCTGAGATGAGCGTCTCCTGGCGAGGACGGAGCGTCGCGTGTAACGCCTGATGTACGGCCTGACCTTCGTGAAGACATGGTGCTTCGTTCACTGACCTCGCTTCTTTCGGGAGAGTCAGCCCATCTTGCGTGAACAGAAATGACCTCTTTTGCCCTGGTGGCGGCTGAACGACGGGGCCTCGACGACATGGCAACCAGCCGCGCTCGCGGAGGTGATGCAGTAAAATGAGAAGGGATTGGAAAGAATGATGGGAGGCGCAACGACAAATATTGGATGGCGATGCTGTTTCAAGAGCCGGTGCTGGTGTGATTCGGACGTGAGGGATATGAATTGGAAGGGATGCGAGACGGGAGGAGATGGGAAGTTGGAATAAGCCTGTCGGGGCTCAGCAAGCAGGTGCGAAGCTCTGATTCGTAACGCGCCTTCCAAGGGAACAGAGGCAGGATGCAGAATGATGATGATGATAATGATGATGTGATAAGGAAGCGGCAGCACGTGGATCGGACCTCATGAAAAGAGTAAGATCCAACATCCAAGTAAGATTCCAGTTCCTTGCAATCATCCCCGGCACCACGGCTCAAATCATTGGCATCCAGCTGAGCCACAAAACCCAATTGAGCGGTTGTGCTTCGCCCTCACATCCAATCAACGCCGCCGAGTTCCGCTAATCTATCCAACTCTGAAAGCGGTGACAATGGCATAGCGCAATGAAGACAAGATCAATGGCCAGGCGGGCGCCCTTCGCCTGCAATCAGTGCAACGGCGCAGGTGGCAAAGGCCCAAGGGGGAAGTCCCGGTCAAGGGGCTCTTGAAACAGCACATAATAAGTCATGTAGGCAGTGGTGGAAATGAGTGTTTGCTAGAGACGGCCGACGCAAGAAAACTTCTGATTGACTTACCTGTCACAGGGCGGAGCTATCCTAGGACGCACGTAATTATCCTACCGATAGGCACCGTACACGACAAGACTGGATCTTCAATCAACAATCTTCTTCAGTCCTCGACGCTAATGCCAATTCTTCAGCGCCGCCGACGGAGTCGCAGCTGATGACGGAGCACCCGGCAGCCAAGCCCTTGATGGAGACAAACGAGTGCACTCCGTTGGCTATCGCTGGGAAGTCGCGCCAGCAGCCAGTCTTAGTCAAGATCCAGACACGATACGATGCAAGCTCTGGATGAGTTCCAGGATTAACAGCGCCCCGTCGCGATGGTTGGCTGGCCGAGGGGGTGAGACACGTCCCCTTTTCAGGTAACGATGACGCTGATCAATAGGGTAGAGATGTCTCAAGAAACAGAGACAGCGGATAATTGCATTAAATATCGAAATCGCGATGACACTTTCGAGACAATCGCGAAGCGATGAAATGAGTTGATGGAGAGTCTCGACGGCCACTCTGAGGGTTCGCAATTGAGTGGCCAGTGCTCCGTTTTAGGGATCCACATTGGACTTTGGCGTTCCGTTTTAAACGTTGGCACACTGGTCGAGAAAGCTGAAAGTATCATGCTGCAAATCCCATAAATAATGAAAGATTTCACATACCATCGGAGAAAGCAATGGTCTGTATTAACCAGATATGTTCATTTAGATGACTACCAAGCTCAACAACATATCCATGGTCTGCAGTAGATTTAAACTTACCATCTGTCCTCCCTACCGTTTCCAAACCCCGGATATTCAACCGAGGCATGTGCCCCCCCGAACCTTACCCGCACTCACCTTAGACGTCACCCAACCCTCATGATTCTCGCTTCAACGTCTTCCCATCCCTGGAACATGCGATAAGCTCTTCCCGAGGCAACATGAGTGACACGGAAGAGAAAGAAGAATCTCCCGCCGTCCCTGCTTGGCAACGCAGCGAACAATCCGAGGAACCAACCATGGACGCGACAGAGCAGGGCGACAAGCTCGAGATTGCGCGGCGGTTTTTGAAAGAGGAGAACGTTAAGAATGCGCCGAGAGAGAAGAAGGTTGCTTTTCTAAAGACGAAGGGCGTTGAGGAGGGGGAGATAGACACACTGCTCGAGGATTACATCCCAGAAGCACCAGAGGTTTGTACTGCGCTCTAACTCACAACTCCCACTCATCATTACGCAGGCCAGCGATGACACTGACGAATCTCCATCACAACCCTCATCCTCTTCAGATACTGCAAACGAACTACCCGAAATAGTCCCCAAAACCACACCGGATTCCTCACCAGCCCCAGCGACGACCCTTGTCCCGTCGGCCGATCGTCCTCCAATAGTAACCTACCCCGAATTCCTCACCAAACCCACCCGTCCGCCGCCCCTCGTCACCACAAAAGGCATCTTCAACACTTTCTACGCCTTCGCCGGTCTTTCCACTCTCCTCTACGGCACAAGCAAATACATCGTCGGCCCCATGGTTGAAACCCAGACCGAAGCACGGCAAGACTACCTCGCTACCACCGCCGCCAAGTTGGACAGCATGATCGCAGTACTCGAAAAGACCGTCTCGGAAGTACCGCCAAGGAAGAGCATGACTCCTGCAGGCGAAGACACCGCAAGCGAAGCAGAAGACCCGACGGAAATGTTCCACCGCGACATGGGAACGCAGACATCGCCGCACACCACACCCTTCATCAAGGAAGCCGAGATGGAGGTCCCGACAAAGAAACAGGCGGACCAATTGGCGAGCCTGAATAGGAACTTGACGGACCTAAAGGAATCGCTGGACGCACAGAGCGAAGACATGGCTCTTGTCCAGAGCGGGTTTAACATGTTCCGTACTGATTTGTCAGTGTTGACTTGGCCGAGGAACAACGACCTGGGTTACGATGCCTACGGAGGATCAAAAAGCCATGAGCCTGAGGATGAGATTAAGAAGGCGAGGGACAATATCAGGAGGGTCAAAGGGGTGTTGTTGAGCACAAGGAACTTCCCTGCTACGACAAGGTGAGGAAATCGAGGGCTGGCGTTATGATGTCAATGGGGATCAAGGGCGTGTCGGGGGGTCTTTATACACTGATCAATTCTATCTGTATACCTAGCTGATATATCCGTCCTATCCGCCTACTTTGTCCACAACGTTGCAAGTCCTTTTCACTGCCCCCTCTCAGTACCAGTCGCCTTAGGATCCGGTATCCCGAACTGCTGGAAGAAAAAGTCCCACGGCGCCACCTTGATATGCTCAAACCCTCGTCCCTCCTGCATTTGCTGCCCGTACCACATCATCGTCGGCCGGAAGGTGTATTCCATCAGCTCCACCGGGCCTCGCTTTGTTGCCAGCTCTGTATCTTTGAAAAGCAGATTCTTACACTTTGAATTTCCAAGAGGGCCGGTGCCCCGCGGAGGATGAAAGATGGTTCTCATCTTGAGCGGATCGTATGCTTCGGGGAGATCAATGTCCATCGGTTCAGGTGTCGGGAGTGAAGGTGATGAGTGTGACCCCGATGAAGTCCTGAGCCTGACGAGCTTCCAGCCCCGGCTTGCCATCTTGTCCTCTGGAGCAGGTAGCCAGTACTTAATATCTTGGATGAACCTGTCCAAATATTGCAAGGTCACATCCAGGGGGTGACTGTAGCCGGTGGACGGAGCGTTGTATCCGTTGATCCAGACCTTAGTCAGTGGCATCTTTCCCTGCTGTTTCTTGTTGCTGTCCTGACGGACGAACCGGATCAACTCACGCTGTGCTTCGATAAGATCCTCCTCATCAACGTAGCTGGTCTGCTCCCATTTCTCGTTTCGGGTGACATCCCAGATCAGCAGCTCCGTTTCTAGCCACGGTCGTCGATGGCAATTAACTGGTCGGTGCATTGCAAGCCACGGTCGACGTTTGGGTTTGATGTCCCGAGGATACGCCCCAGGGTCCCAGCTTCCTTCAATGGTGTAGAAAAAAGCCGTTGAAGTATTATAAAACTTCCCAACACTCTGAGGCGAGTAAAGGAAGGGTCGGAAAAAGTTGAAACAAGTCTGGTAAGATTTGAACTTTGAGACCCAGTCGCCCCAGTGAAATGGCATGTCGCTATCCCAGTAGGAGACCGGGAACTTGTAAAGTATCATGGGACACCACCTCTGTTCCGGAATTTTGGTTGTGAAGGAAGCAAGTAAGTCCGTTAGTGTCCCAGGTTCGTTGTCGGACATCATGGTCAGCTGAGAATGGGACGCGGTCCCAGCCGTCTGAGCAAAAGGCTGTTGAACGCCTGTTTGTTGGGATTGCTCCTCTTGCACGAGTTGCCGATCAAGCTTCATATACAGCACATCCGGCTGGTCAATGGTAGTCGGAAGGTACACGGGTGGCTTGATCTTCCGTGACCGCCTTCCTTCAGAAGCACTGCTTGATCCTACGACAAAAAACTTCCGAAACTGATCCACGTGGGCTAGAGACCATAGGCCGAACCAGTTGACTAAGCTCTGCTCGTCGTTCCCATCTATGCATGCAGGTGCGGCTATCACTGGGCTGTCATAGTCGTTCACAAGCTGGGAAATTTGTCGAAGTAATTCCCAGACCTTGATTCTGTGTCGGAAGTCATCGTCATGGAGAGCCTCACGCCGGAGTTCCTCAGCAGGAAGGTTTCGAGGATAGTCCTTCCGCCTATCTCCTCGCTCAACAAGAAGTTCAAAATACCAATCTTGGATCCCTGCACAAAGGATCAGTCCTCCTCGTCTGTATATCTCCTTTTTTTCGATATAATTTTGGTAATACCATTTTAATAGGTTGTAACTTTGTTGTGGTTGTGAAACCAGGAAACTTGGGGCTAGCAGAATCGCCATGCCGGGTCGAAAAATTGGATCAAGGCGAATGTCGCCGGGGCTCGTAGGAGAATCCGGAACCGAGAACAATTGTTTCATAGGATTTAACGACCTTGTGAAAACCCAGAAACTGATTTCTTTCGAGGACTGAAGAAGATGGGCAAACCCAGGAAACAAACGAACATTCGGGACGACGTCTTCATGCAATATCACAGCTCCCTGTCGCAGTTTTGCAAAACTGTGCCACGAGCCAGGCGACATGCTGTAGAAGATCTTGCAGTCGGAGTTGCATGATCGCAGCCACTTGGCAATAAGCACAGCCTCCTGGCGGTGACGGTCTGTAAAAGCCAGGAAGAATGGATGATCTGATGTGTTCAAGAGACGCGATGGAATTAATCGACTGTAGTCAAGCCCTAGAAGTTTGAACATGGCCTTTGGTACCGTGCCCGGCGGAGGATCTCGGTGATCCACTCTTGCACAGTCCGGAATTGGTGCAAGCAAGCTAGAGCTAAACTTAGATGCAGGTTGAAAGATGATGTATCTCAGAGGGCTGTCTGCGATATCCGCATTGTTAGTCTGATCATCTGACTCCCAGTCCTCACACTTTGAGGGATAGATTAGAACGCAAAATTCCGTACTATAGTGCAAAACTCCCGATGATGTAAGCTTGAGGTTATTGGCAATAGCTTCAATGTTGTCATGATTCTCCATAGACGTGATGGAGCCTCTGGATAATTGGGAAGATTGCAGGTCTGCGATTCGCGATATGAAGTCGCTGCTCGCACAGGCATGTGTGAAGCTCAAGACCTCCTCATCCTCAAAAATAGAGACCCATGAATGTGCCTCTTTCTGGGGAATACCGTCGAACATGAGTGTGAGTACTTTCTCTACCACGGTCCCGATTTTTGCCTTCTTCGCTATGCCTTGATAGGTTGAAAGCTTCTGCCGATGGGTAGAAGAAGCCTTTGTCGCAGTATGAATACTGCTGAGCGTAACCAAGCCCTTCCCAAATACTCGCTCACCCGTTGCTCCAGACCGATTCTCGTCCGGTCGTTCAGCTTTGAGCGCTGGCGCATTAGGTGCGGCGAGGCAATCTGGTATGAAAAGGCTTTCTTCTGAGTCCATCTCCATAGGCTCCTGAACTATGGGATTGTCATCAAATCGAACTGATTTTCGCTGCTTCTTCTTCGATGGGTCCTTCATAGCGTTGTTGCAGCCGTATGGGCCAGCGTTTTTCTGGTTGGATCTTTCCTGAGGTTCAACAGGTGAGTCTTTGTCGGGTCCCAATCTGCTTGTTGGCGTCTCGCTCGGTTTGTTTGCTTCAGCCTCGGCCGCCTTGTGGATGGCGTCATCAGCCGATGGACTGCCCGAAACACCCTCCCGACTAAGCGTTTGTATTTTACCATCCGGATCAAGGCACATGAGCTCGTTTGGTTTCTGTGCAGGCGGAACTACCCCTTCTCGATCTCGGAAGCCTTTCTCGATAAGTCTGACCTGGCGATGATACTTGAGAAGTTGGGGGTCCTTTGTCGAATCGGTGAGCACATCTAGCAAACCACGACGCTGTTTTCGCGTAGTCCCACCGACAAATACGTTCTCGACGCCGCTCTGCGATGCGCTGGTCTTGCAAGCGGCTTGCTGGTTCGGCCCTCGTGTTGAGTTTGCTTTGTCAAATACCTTCTTGGGACTAGGTTTGGGCCCTGGGATACCCTTCAAAGGTTTCTGTTGCTGTGGCAGTTGCTTGAGGCCGATGGTTTTTTGATGCCGGCTGGGGTCTTTTCGGGGCGATGAGACAGAAGCCGAGCCAGTTTTTGGTTTGTCGGGGAGCTGAGTACTCGGCGCCGATGTTTCAATAAACCCTTTTTCAATGGCGGGCTTAATACCTGACGGAATGTCTGGAGAAGTGTGCGAACCGACCACAGCCTTGAGATCTTCAAGCTCTGTGGTAGGAGGGAGTTTCGAAGGACTAGAATCGGCGTGTTCTCTTTCGATGTCTTCTCCCGTGGGTATTTCGTCCAGGTATGAGTGGCTTGCCGCTATGAGCTCGTCAATCTGTGTTGTGGGCTGCAGACCACGCTGTAGACGCCTGCGGTTCCGTTCTTGATGCCGAGCCAAGCGCCCGTTTAATCTATCGAGGACAGCCTTTCTCCAATCTACTATATTAAGGTTCGATTGTTGCTTGTAATCCGCGTTCTCCTTCGCCGCTTCCCAACCTGCCTTGAGCTCATCCCCAAGGTTGCTCTCCGGCTCCCAGGAAGCATCGTACAGCGGGTAACCTTGCCAGTCGATGAGATACCTGATCTCGCCATCTATCTCCGCCTCGGCAAGGACGCGATTAACAAGCCATTCCTGATCGGGGTCAACCTCCTCCTCGATAGTAGAAGTGATGGAAATATCGTCCTCTCCGTCCAAGTCCATAGGCTCTGTTGGAGAACCGTCCATTGTTGTTGAAAGCTGGCCGAGCCGGGTGAGAGTGAAGCAGATGCCAAGTTTATAATGGGCGAAAAACGGTGGGCTGTTCACCTAGAACCAACATGGTGCGGGCGGCCCTTCTCATATACTGCGGGTGGCCCTGGGGGGCCTTTGTCATGGAGAGTGACAACAAAGAATTCCGCCGCAAGAATCATTGATTGCTTCCGCTGTGGAAGTCCCTTTATGACCCCTTGCCTCGAAGGGAACTTTGGTTGGTTTGTTTGTTGGGCGAGCGCGGACCCCCAAACGCTAGCTTTGAATAAATGCAGGAGTGGTCGTAGTTGTGAGCTCTCACAACGCGAACATTAGCGATGCGATGTAGGCCTTCAGGGCTCGTCTGCGTCGCTGGGGCATCGTCATCATCCTCATCAAGCTTGAGTGAATGAAAATATATTTTCTTTTCTCGACGAATTGCAACTGGAAAGAACGGTGACCGACGGTCTGCACGTGACTCGTCTGTTCAGGCGTTAATGATCACTGTCAGCGCGAGAAAAGGACGTTAGAAATACACCTGCCAACACCCAAGCCTAAAAGTGCCCATAAGTCCAGGTGAACTTCACTGCTTAAGGTTCCGAAGAGGGGTCATGTCCCCTAATCGCCTGCTGCATTGCATGATCTCCCTGCCTACATTCGAGTTGTAAGGGAACTTTGGTCCCGTCGCTTGAAGCCTAAGGCCCATTCCTCCGCATCGGCGCTGCGCCCGGTCGTAGAAAGACAATCGCTCAGCGCTTCAAAGAAAAGTTTGCTCCCAATCGTCTAGGTCCGGATGGATACATGAGTGCCGCCTAGAAGTAGCTTAGGCGCCATAAGGATAGAGGGGTCCTCGGTTCACCGCGCCCCAGGCTTCTTTTTGTTGAAGTACCCGCGTGTACCTAACCGCCCTGCCAACCCAGACGTAACTCAGACGCCATGCCGCTTGCGACAGAAAGTCCATGGAATGCCCTGGCGAGCATCGATGAACGACCTCATGATGCAATATCAAGTTGTTTTTTTCTGCATGGCACTCGGGTGCTTATCGCTGTTGCCTTGAAGCTAAGGTGGTTTGCTGCCTCTTTTAGCCCGGTTGCATGTTTACATTCCCTACCCCTCGGCACTGGACGCTGAATCCATGCAGGATACGAGTACTTAGAGGTACCTCATCCTCGACAGCCGCCTATCGCTAGAGCCGCGCATCCTCTCCCTCTCTCCACATCCCACACATCAACGACATCAACTTCAACATCATCACCAGTGCCAACGCCTTCGCTACTCTCCTCATCCACCGACGTCCTCGCTGAAATACATCGCAACCATGGCCAACGATGAATATGATGTGAGTTTCCCCTCCCTCCGCGCTCTGACGAGATGTTGCGATTTGCTGACGAGAACCCGCTGCAGTTCCTCTTCAAAGGTGCCGTCCCCCCTTAGCCGCAAGCCCCCCCCC
>JAMYIC010002119.1:28561-54119 GCA_024112705.1 Microcera coccophila | reverse complement strand
CCCCCCCCCCTTTCTCAAAGACGGATGTTGAAATGAAAATGGTTGATGAATGAATAGATAGTGCATAAAGAGTCGGCGACTTTTTATGCGTGAGACTCGCTTAAGTGGCAACGAAACTGGGACTTTGTTGGTAGACCCATCTAGGTACTGTACCATCCATCAAGTAAGGTAGGTAGTCTCAATGATGTCTGACAGCTTGATTGCCCATACCGCCAACTGTCTAGGTTGGGCTTTGAATCCTGGAAACTGATGTCAATATTCCCAAAGCGGATAGACGAAATGGAAAATGGAAAAAGAGAAGAGGAAAAAGGACAATGAATGTGATCATTGGAGTGTACCGGCGAGCCAGAAAGAGTGAGGCGGTGTAGCAGTGGCTAGAGATGGCAGGCTGACTGCAAGAGCGAGTTGCGGACTAAGCGGGCGAACCACCCTCACTCTCGTTCTTCCCTGGATCCCTCCCTGAAAACCCGCTAGCGATCAACCTCCCACCCCCCTCGACTTGCTTGCTCCTTCCGGTGTACGAATACTGTTGGGACCAGAAGCAAGATGGGGCCGGTCACGTGAAACCGTGCTACTATCGCGTTAATTCAAACCTGCACGTCCCCAGGCCTTAACCATCGATAATACAAAGTACCTTAGATGAGCATAGAAACGCATTCCATCGCAAAGAGCTTGGATGCAATTTGGCCGTCAATTTCATCGCTTTTTTTCTTTCTGTTCTCTGATGATTTAGGATCGTGCTGTCATGCTTACATGAAATCATTGCTGGATGGAACTCGGGCTACCGCCTTTCTTAACAATCCCGCCCTCGTCTGAACAGAGAGCCACCGAAAGCGAGGACACCCACGAAGCTAAACGGCCGAACCACTGTCATGATCGTGGATGCCATGAACGTTGACACGCTCGGCGGTGTTAAGAGGAAAGCTGATGGCGACCCTGAGGAAACTCGCCCGCCTCGTCGCATCAAGGTCAGTGAGCGCTGCTTTTGCACTTGTCGCCTCGTCTGGAGTCTTACCCGGCTGACCTTCCGCGCTGCAGGCTCTTGATCCGGGCGTGGTGAACAAGATTGCGGCTGGGGAAATCATTGTCGCCCCCGTCCATGCTCTCAAGGAGCTGATTGAGAACGCTGTTGATGCGGGGTCGACGTCGCTGGAAGTGCTTATCAAAGAAGGCGGCCTGAAGCTACTCCAGATTACCGACAACGGCTGTGGCATTCAGGTAAAGCCACACCCCCCGGGCTGAACCTCCTGCACCGCCTTCCACTGACTTTCTTCTAGAAGGATGACATGGCTATCTTGTGTGAGCGGCATACAACCTCCAAGATCAGCACTTTCGAGGACCTTGCATCCATCGCTACCTACGGCTTTCGGGGCGAAGCCCTAGCTAGCATCAGCCACATTGCACATTTGACCGTCACCACCAAGACCCAAGACTCGGATCTCGCCTGGCGTGCACATTATCTAGACGGCCAGCTTACTCCTGCGAAGCCTGGACAAACAGCTGAGCCAAAGGGGGTGGCTGGCCGTCCTGGGACACAAATCACAGTTGAGGATCTTTTCTTCAATATTCCCACCCGCCGGAGGGCCTTTCGGTCTCCCGCCGATGAATTCAACAAGATCATAGATATGGTGGGGCGGTACGCCATTCATTGCAACGGCGTTGGTTTCACGTGCAAAAAGGCGGGAGAGTCCTCGACTAGTTTGTCAGTGCAGGCGCAAGCCACGGTCATTGATCGAATCCGCCAGATCCATGGCAGCAGTGTTGCGAACGAGCTGATGGAGTTTTCTACTTCAGAAGACCGTTGGGGCTTCAAGGCGGAAGGGTATGCGACAAATGCAAATTACTCGGTTAAGAAGACGACTTTGCTCCTCTTCATCAACCACCGCTGTGTTGAGTCGAATCACATCAAGAAAGCCCTCGAGCAGACCTACTCCAACTTCTTGCCAAAGCAGGGTCACCCATTTGTGTACCTTGGCTTGGAAATTGACCCTGCTCGGGTGGATGTGAACGTTCATCCAACTAAGCGCGAGGTTCACTTCTTGAATGAGGACGAGATAATTCAGGCGATATGCGAGCATATTGAGTCAAAACTCGCGGCTGTTGACACAAGTCGCACATTCATGACGCAGACCCTTTTACCTGGCGCCCGAGTAGTTGACAACTCCCCCCGACCGGACAGTGACAACACCCCCGGGCGAGCAACTCCAGCGAACAGGAGGACGGTGCGCAGAAATTCCAATGACCTTGTGAGAACTGATACCGCTGAACGTAAGATTACGACCATGTTTCACCGAACCAGCACCAGCGAGGCAGCTAGGCCTGGTGATGGACGGGATTATTCCTCCGCTGTCCCTGAGAATATCGAATATGAGACGATTGACCAAGAACCTATGATTTGTCGCCTCAACAGCATAAAACAGCTCCGAGCTGATGTTCGGGATGACATGCATACTGATCTTACCGAAATGTTCACCAATCATACTTTTGTCGGAATTGTAGATGACCAACGTCGGCTGGCGGCCGTACAAGGAGGCGTTAAGTTGTACTTGATTGATTATGGGCATGCTTGTTTCGAATATTTTTATCAGCTTGGGTTGACAGATTTCGGCAACTTCGGCACCATTCGCTTTGGCCCTGCCCTGGATCTCCGGTCACTACTGCTTATTGCGGCTGAAGCGGAGAAGACTGCGATTTCGCCTTCTGGGGAGAATTTCGATGTTCAGGCAGTTGTTGACAGGGTCATGGACCAGTTGATCGAACGTCGGGAAATGCTCCAAGAGTACTTTTCTCTCGAGATTTCTCCGGCAGGCGAACTCATTTCTCTCCCGCTACTGATCAAAGGCTATACGCCCCCACTTGTAAAGCTGCCTCAGTTCCTCCTCCACTTGGGTCCAAATGTGGATTGGACGGAAGAAAAGGTGTGCTTCGAATCTTTCCTTAGGGAACTGGCAAGCTTCTACGTTCCAGAGCAGTTACCGGCATTTCCTAGTGACGAAGAGAGCTTTCAGAAAGAAGATATTCCTGACGATGTCAGAGTGCGCCGACAGCATGTAAGATGGGCAGTGGAGCACGTGTTCTTCCCGGCGTTCAAGGCGAGGTTGGTGGCGACTAAGTCATTGATGGATGGCGGTGTGTTAGAGGTTGCAAGTTTGAAGGGGTTGTATAGAGTGTTTGAGAGGTGTTGAGTCTGGAAGCGATATTTGATGTTGATATTTGGAAGTACTTGGTGGGCTGTTACTTTTTGCGTGATATATTCTGAACCGGGTTGGCTGGAATATGATGGGTACGATACAAGCCGATACTGGTCGGGATTATAGATATAGCGGATTGAGAGGCCACTGGTCGGCCTATATCACCTATTCCAGACGATTTGGGGCAACTAGTAATGGGGGAAACTCGATTGTCCTCAAAAGCTTATTAGGCTCGGTCATTCACATTTTCATTAATTTTCACAGACATCCAAACTAAGGCTTATTCTTCCGCTTATACGCCAAAAACCGGGTGAGGTTTAACACGGCCTCATCCGCCCTCAATCTCAGCTCTCCCTGCGCCCTCTTGTCAACCGTCTTCACCATCGCCTTCGCCTTAGGCACCATCTCCTCCAGATGCTTCAAGAAATTGTCCTTCCAAAACACCTCCTTGTCATAGTCGAACTCCTCATTGCCGTAAATATCAAACAACTGGTTCAATACCTCGACAGCATCAGCAGTGGGTGTGTTGGGCAGTCCGGCGAGAAGGGTGATGAGAAAGGTACCGATCTCGCGATTGAGGAGTACGGGCGAAGGGGAGAGGGCGAGCTGGCCGAGGACGCCGACGCATTTTACGCCGAGAGATTGGAAGGGATCTTCGGGATCTTGGGAGGCGGGTGCGCCCTTGGTGGCTTGGTAGAGGGAGATAAACTTGCGATGTTCATCGGGTTTCAGGGGTGTGGTGCTGCCGCGAAGACTGCGTGTAACAGCCCATGCTAAGCTCGTGACATTGGTGGCCAATTCAATATCTGCAGTGTCAGAGGCTAGGATAGAGGTAATGACCTGGCCCCACAGCTCCTGACCTATGGGTGTCCAGGCGCGCTGGATGGAGGCATTGTGCGGGTCCTCGAAGTCAAGGAGAGAGATGCTCCAGGCGATGTTGTTGAGGGTAGAGATGGCGTGGTTTTGGAGTTTGCCGGTATCGTCGTTGGCAGGGGTAATGGAAGCAATGCGAACGATGGCTGGGATGGCGGTTTGGAGGAGGGACTTGAGGACAGGGAGGTCGTCGAGGTTTGAGGATTCAATTTCGGAGTCTGCGCCCGTCACCATCTCCATATCGGCCTCCATTTCGTCTTGGTCCATCTCGTCGTCTTCGTCATCCTCGATTCCCTCTCCGGCACCACCCTCATCATCCGACGGCGCGCCGTCAACATCGCTCATGTCTTCATCGTCCTCACCCTTGGGAGCTTTGTTTCCATGCCCCGCTGATCCTTCCTCTTTCGAGGCGTTGAGGGTGCTTCCGATAGATGCTAGAATTTCTAACGCTAACTGCTGATACTCGACAGGATTTGACCAACCAGCACTATTGGTGACCTGCCCCGGCCGAAAGGAGCCCACGGCTTTGGCTAGAGTCGGAATAAGAGTAGAGTTGTCGGCGTGGGGCGTGAGCTCTTCTCCTTCTAAAGCGGCGAATAGATTATGCAGGACACCGCAAGCCAGCACACCATCGCCGTTGACGTCCCTCCTGAGCACTAATAAAGCTTCATAAATCGGGGGATCCCTACATTTAACGAGCTTGTTGGCAAGGTCTTGATTATCCTCCGATAGGATCATTAAACAAGCTAGAGCATCGCTCCGCAGTGCCGCGGTATCGGCGTTGTCAGAGCTTGAGCTGATGAGAAATAGGAGTTTTGTGATGCTGACATTTCGAGCAATGGTTAATAAGATGTCATCCTGGGACTCGGCCAGGGCGGTCAGCAAAGACACCAGCGAAGACGCAATGCTGAGGATGAATGATTGCTCTGCCTTGGGCCTCTTTTGGAATTCCGGCTCTTTGGACAAGAGAATATCTGACATCTGTGGGGTATTAACCGACGGGCTCCAAGAGGGCTGGTAGTATTCACTCACTGACTCAGCAGCAAACCCAATGGCAGTGAGAACGTCAACTCGGTACAGATGGACGCAGAAATCAGGCTCCTCCTCCTGCGCCAGAACCTGAAGAATTCCCCATCCAGCAGCCCGACTCTCAAGGGCAGAATCGGTCAAGGTCTGGGTTAAGACTGTGTGGACAATCTGTTCGCGCAGTAGCAGTTTGCGACACTTGGTGTCTTGAATGATGTTTGAGATGGCAGTGGCAGCGGCGGATCGAGACTTAGGGTTGGCGCTTTGTAAGTCCTGGATGACAGGAAGAATCTTGGACTCTCTGAGGGCGGCGAGTTCTGGATCCGAGGGAGGTTTGACGGCCTTCGCGATGGGATCTTTGCGGGCTGCGTTGCCCCGATTCCTTCGAGATTTTGCCATGTTCCCCCGGAGACGCGAATCTTTGGATCAGAAGCTTTGGTGAGTTAGGATATTGTCCTGGCTCAGAGTTGAGGAATGTGGATTTTTGATTCTGAACTTTTCAGTTTCGTGCCCCACCATTGAAAAGTGAAGCTCTCCACCAAAAAAATAAGGTACCCGACTTCGTAGTTGGGATCCATGATACCTCAGGTACCGTGGATGTCCACTTCATCCCTTTGGCTGTGCGAAGGGTCACAGGGATCATGGCACAAGAGCGGGGGCCAATTAGGAACCCAGATATCAACGGTACCTAGCTTTACAGCTAAATTGGCGTATGATAGAAGTACCAACAATTGTCACTATTACAAATTGCGACATCACACTGCTCACAGCCTTGCTCAGTCCTTCGAGGCTTCCTTTGAGGCTTCCTAGTATTTCCGTTCAATTCCTTCAAAGCACGCCTTTTTGAGCTTTGTGACCGGGCCTGGTTGAAATGCAAGCCCTGACAGCCAAGGCAAGGTCCCTTTTTCCCTCTGAAGACACGTTTATGCTGGTCTGTAGGCGTAAAAATGTCCCCAATTCGAAATCTCTCTCTTGTGCTACCAGTCGGGGCATATATTTCAATGAGGCTATTCACAAGCTGTAGCCGCCACTGTGACTGGGGCTCATAGGGCTCCCAGCTTAGCTTACAATAGCGTTGCAGCTTCTGGCTCTGCAGCTTGTAGCTGTTCACAAGGGCAGTCTCAAGGAGGAAGGCCCATGCTAGTACACACCAATTTCCCCTACAAAATCGATGGTCGTATCCCCCATTAGCTCGTAGCTGATCAGCTATATCAACAGCACCCATTTGGTCGTTGTAGGCTGCTGCAACGGAAGGGATGAAGATGACCTTCTCGGTCTCGTCACCAAAGGCAGCCCTAATTGGCTGGCTTTGAACCGACTGGGTAGTAGGCTTCTTACGGGTTCGGGGCTCGCGTTCGGTTCCGTTGAAAACAGTAGTCAAGAATAACACAAGGGAGTTATCCTTCCATGCGATTTGATTGACCTAGAAGACCCGAAGACACATTAGCTAGGAAATTCATAGGAAATTCGTCTCGAGCTTCGCAGACCTGATTGTCAGGGGTTGCAGCTGCCCTTAGCTCATTGAACTTGAACCCCGAGGCCCCTGCCTTGTCTTTTGACTTAGCTGTCACATAAGGTTGATAGATACCACTGTTGACCCGAGCTGTGCCTGTGGCCCCGGAGCCTGCCTCTCGTAAAACAACAAGGAGGCGTTAGGTAGAGAAAAGGTTATCGAAGAAGACGTGATATGTCGCGATTGGTAGGGCTTTTACTAGTGAAACCACTACAGCTTGCGTCGAAGGCAGCCCTCCTTGGTCTCTCTTCCGTTTTCGAGCTGCAAGCAGCCCTAGGCGCTGTTGTGGTTCGTGCCAAATCCATCGCAACAGCAGACCTTGTTGTGCAATAGCCTAAACTTTGAAGCCGCGAGGGGTTGGTTTTCCACGGACTAACGTAGTCCCTTGTGACCTTCCTTTGAAGCCGACTATACACTCATCCACAGCACAATTCGTGCCTAGCTATAAGAGGTCTGTTGACGTATATTGTATATGGTTAGACCACTCATCACAGCGGCCCCAGATGCGGCTGTATGTAGTAGTGATGTTGTTGCTTGTGGGCTCGAAGATGCGAATGTATCGTGATAGTAGATAGAATCGATCGTAGGTGATAAATCTGAGAATTGAATGAATAGGGCCTTGTTCCTCGAGGCTAGGGGTCTTCCAGTGGTCTTCAGTCCTAGTTTCCTTGTGAATTCCTATGTAAATTAGGACCCCAAGCCATAGATAGATCTCATCGATAGAGGTCGGCTGCCACTGACGAAGGCGAGCGCGTTTAGGCAACACCCGATCTTTCAAGAGGGATTCCACGTGTTGGTTTGTATAACGGACCCATTTTTCCACTAGGAAAATAGGCACAAATGACTGGAATAGTAAGACAGGCTTATCTGGAAGCTTGTTCACAACGGGCTCGCGATGTTGATGAAGGTCAAATGGTTCAAATTGGCTGCCTTTCGTAGGAACGGGCTTTTCATCTCGTTGCCAGCTGCTTTGAGGCAGCTGCCAGCTGTCATCTGTGTCTACGAAGATGACCTCATCGAATTCCTTCATTGCCTCTGTCCCCGTTGAAGCCGACTGCGAAGTCATAGGGAAGGTTGATAACGAAAATACGGTTATTTGGCTGGTGTTGTTTCTTGCAATTCCGAAGGTTCCGGCTAGGTTCTGTGACTTTGACCGAAAAAGTGGGTGAAAAGTGGGTCATCATGATCCCTGTGACCCTTCGCACAGCCAAAGGGATACTCCTCCATGAGCAGCTTAAAAGACCTCGGTTGCCATGGACTTCGGAAAATATTAGCGAATCAAGGTACCGTTTATGAAGAATCCCCCAAGCTAACAAGCATCAACATGACGCACACATGTAAGTCGGGGCAGACAGAGCTGTCTCAGATACGAAGCTTGGTACAACGAGACACACCAGCCACAATAGCTCATTCACTCGTCGCAACCACCTCAGCACAAGCCACAACCGGCATCGCGCCAACGCCAAGTCCCCCCAAGCAATCGTGTCGCATTCCCTTCAACCCGGTCTCTCTTCGCCATACACGCATTCTCCGTTGCTTTCCCCTTCGACCTTGACAACTCCCACCTCGTCGCATCGCAGCCACTGGGCGACCGACCAAAGGCGGCCGTTCGAAGCCCGCCATGTGACAGCTTCCCACGAGCTTATCTAGCCTTGGCCGAGACCTTCGAGTTAGCTCTACAACAGCAACAATAACCTCACCATGTCTTCTCGGGGCAGACCAATATCGCGGTTCTGGGCCGACGACGAAGAAATGGCCAAGAAGGACGACGATCTTCGACCTCCGCGACACTCGAAGCATGGTGTTCAATGGCGAACTGCCCCTCGGCCGTCCTTCGTCGCCCGTCTCGGCCTGTACGCCATCCTGGTCTTTCTTTGCTTCTTTGTCATATACGAGCTGGTTTCATTCTCTACGGGGACAGGCTCCGTTGCCGATACATACAAAAAATGGGAACACTCTCGATACGACCCTACGAGGCACGACACTCCACGCGGAGCAGACGAGGCCGGCGTAACATTGGACGCTGGCAAGAAGACTGCAGTCGGTCCGTCTAGGACCTATACCGGTTCCATCAAGTTCCTGGAGCTTGCAAAGTCTCTACATGCTATCTCTGGAACTGGTGGTACCATGCACAAGAATAGAAATGTTCTCTTTGCGGCGGCCAGCCTCAAGAGTGCAGCCAACTTGCTGCCCATGGCCTGTCAGATGGCCGAGGAACGCGATAACTACGTTCACTTCGCCTTAATGGGCAGAAGCGATATCTCAATGGAAGAGCTTCTCAAAATCAATGCCGTCGATAAAGAGTGCAAGTTGATCCTGCATGGTACGAGACATCTTGAACCTACTAAGTGACCCTGTATCTGACTGTTGTAGATGCCCGTGGGGACCATGCTGTCACATCGACTGAAGCCAGGATGAGGCTTGTTTCTGCTCGTGCTCTATGTAAGGCCAATTGTCCTCGCTGGGTTGCTCATCAGAGTCTAATGGTAATCGCCCATAGATCATATTAATACATACATGCACCCACAAGCTGTCATAGTGGACGGTACCAGTCTCGAAGACGAGACTTTCTTGAGCGGTATCCGAGACCAAATCAGAAGCACTAAATCCTCCCTTATTGAGCTTCCAGAGAGGGCAAATACGCGGCTTGCATGGGTCACAAAGCTCGACTCCTCAGCCCTAGCGGGTCAGTTCCGCTCCAGCATTCCAACTCGTGTGTCGGCTAACAGCTTTCCAGCTTGGAACAAGGTCCATTTTGACATCTTAATTCACGCGCCTGTTTCTGGTTCTGGGAACTTGAGAAGACTTCTTCACTCCCTGTCTCGTGCTGATCTTAGTTCTATCTTTGTTCCTCACCTCACCGTTGAGTTGCCCGCCGTTATCGAAGAGCCTCTGGAGGACCTCCTGTCGAGGTTTAAATGGCCCCCGTGGAATCGGGATAATTTAGGCCAGTCGCAATCCTTTTCACTGCGTCATCGCATCCCTCGCCAAAAAATAAACGAGGAAGAGAGCTCGGTGCGCTTCTTAGAGTCTTTTTGGCCCAGAGAGCCCGCCAACTCTCATGTGCTTGTCCTATCACCTCACACCGAGGTTTCACCTCAGTTTTTTCATTGTAAGATGCGATGAAAAGCACGTCATGGAACCATGACTAATGTGCACGCAGATGTCAAATATATCCTGTTGCATCATCGGTACTCGGCCGCCGCTGTCCTCCGGGATTGGGATGCGAAAATGATGGGCATCAGCTTGCAACACCCGCAAACCCTTCTTGATACCAAGACACCACTTGACGCTCCTGGGCCTGACAAGACTGGGACCTCTGCTCCTCCTTTCTTGTGGCAGGCACCCAGCAGTGACGCTATATTACTCATGGGTGAAAAATGGGTAGAGCTCCATGGCTTCGTCTCGCAAGTACTCGAGAAGCAGGGGTGGTCACAATCGATCGCACCGGCTCTTCTGGCGAAGAAGGAAGTCAGCAAGAAATATCCCGCATGGCTCGAATATGTCCTGCAACTCTCGCGACTTCGTGGTTATTTTACGCTTTACCCCAGCCAAGAGACGGCTAGCGCGATCACGGGCGTTCATTCTGATCTATATGATAAACCAGAAGAGTACAGGGGTAATAATGGTGAGAAGGATGAACCAGAACCAGAACCCGGTGAAGAGGACGATGCTAGCGCGATATACGATTCAGGTTCTCAGATTGACATGCTGGCAACGTTGCCACAAAATGGACTTTTGCAGCCCATGTCGGAGCTCTCCTTACTTACGTGGGATGGAAAGCCAGCAACCCTCGACGAGCTTGACCAGACCGCGGCTCAATACGCTAAGAAGTTCCGTTTCGAAGTCGGAGGTTGCGCTGAGGGGGACCCTCACAAGTCAAAAGGCGACAAATACGCTCGTGACTTGTTCTGTAACACGAAGGTTGGGAGAACTAAGGAAAAGAAGGGATCTCAGGCCAAGGATACGAAAAAGGATGCCACGGAGAAGGACATTAAGGAGACGGATACCAAAGATAAGGAAACCAGGGAGAACGCATCGGAATAATGGAGTTAGTTGGGTCGAGATGATGGAATATTCATTGCTGTGTGAAGTGTGTCGTTCTGGACGGATGGCGGCTCGGCGGTAGAGATCTTGAAGGCCCGTTATAATATAAAACTACTTTTCAAATAGTAAGCAAATCTAATGGCCTGATTGTGAAATGCATACTTTAAATTTAGCGCCCTCGTACCGCTGACCTATACCTTTAGCTCTATGAGCATTTGGAGGAGGTCAGTTGCAAACCACACTTCAACAAGGTACATGCATTTGTCCCGTTTAGCTACTCTCGGTTGAGTCGCGGATTTTGGCAATGATGAGAAGGACCAGACATGTCCCTACAATACACACTGCCGTAATGATCATGATCTACATGGATGTTCAGCGCCGAATGTCTCACACCTTTAAGGTCTAGAAAGTCTTACCGCCTGCGTCTTCCATCCTGTCTGCACAATTGCCGCTCGCTTGCTGTACTTATTGACCGTAGCTGATCCCATGATTAGCATTGTCCTGATCAGGTTGTGCTCTCTTGAATCCGGGGGAGATTGGGCACTCACTGATGTAGTTTCCCATACCTGCAAATAACGTCAGGACCGACAACGCCCAGAATATCGTCCCCAGCGGTCTTGCTATACGCAGCTCTAGCTGTGTCGGCTCGCTTTTGAGATGAAAAGAGAGCGTAATGGCGACAGATACGACGGCCATGTAGACCGAGAGACGGAGGTATGAGAGAAACGCTGAAGACGTTAGGATACCATCGAGTTTGGCACTGAGATCTTGAGTTCAGAAAATACTTCTCTCATTCGCGCAGTGATCTCTCGCATCGCTGCTCTCATTCTCAAATAACAAGGGGCCAAAGTACGGCCACTTGAAGAAAGTCGAAAGACCACCTCTTGTTCTGCCATGGTTCCTTATCAGTATGTATAGACTTGGGAGACTTGGAGGTGGCTAACTCTACTTCACCGAGGTCGACGGGCTTTGTGAGCGATGAGAGGGGGACGCAGCACCTCGTGGTCAGGTCTTCATCGTCGACGCCGGTATGGGGCATTGCGTAAAAGGAGAAGCTGACTCTGGACGGAGTTATTGGTAGCAATGATTAGGGAGCACGAGCAGGAGGAATGAGCTGCGCGATGCTGGAAGATGGATTTGCCGTCTGGTGATGGTGTTGTGCTTGTGACGATCCTGTGGGGCTGCGATTGCGCCATGTGTGTGTGTGGCTGGGGTACCTCGACTTATACAAAGTTGACGATTATCAACTGAAAACCCCCTAACAAAATCTTCAGAATCTTATACCGGTTGGGGATGTTTGCGTTTTTGGCATTGATTTAAGGGTTGCTAGAGTACCTCGAGAAGCCTCGCATTACTATATTTTGGCGGCCTACGCACCGAGTACGTACGTGTATCGTTTACCGATTAGTGTAGAGGGCGAGAGTTACAAAGCAACAGAAATCTGTGTTCACCTCTCCATTCTGTCCTGTATATTGCCGTGGGATTTATTTGTGACATTTAACCACTTGCCACGTCTAAAATCCCCATACCTCGTCCCACCGCTTCCCATCTTCTCTCAGCGGTCCATCTAATCTTCCAAACCTAGCCGATAGTCCAGTATTAGCCTCTGGCAAACACACCCACTCCCTTACACAGTTCGGCACCTCCTCCTTGACATGTGCGATACAGATCAACGCTTGATTTTCTGATAACCCGGGAATCTTGACGGTTCCAGCCTTAGACTCTTCGCTCGATACGATGGTCTCACCAACATAGATCTTACTCTCCCCTTCGTTGAGAAAGAGCGTACATTTGTCTCGGACTGCGTCATCCATACCGCTGAAGGCTTCATCAAGGACGACAATGTCGGGAGACTTGATCATACTACGAATGAAAAGTGCGACGCGTTGCGCGCTGAACGAGAGGCCACCAAACATGCGGTCGTCAGCCCACGCAAGACCTTCACGGTCGATGGTTGAGTAATAGCTGGGGTTCAGCTCGGCAGCAAACCATCGGAGGGCAGCCTCAACCTTCTCACGGGCGGAATGGTCTAGCTTGGGTTTTGCGCGGAATGTTTCTGCCCACGCATTTTCGATGACTTGTCGGACTGTGAGATTCCGTGGCATGTGCTGATGAACCTCTGGACTAGAGTGCCCGATACGAGATTGGATATCCCAAAAGGTGAGAGGATACTTTCCTGAACCTGGTTCGGGCAGACGACTACGCCCAAAGAGCTTGACAGGTAGCGAGTATGATTGTGGGTGATCTGAGCAGAGGAGCGACACAACGGTTGTCTTTCCGGAACCATTCGGACCAAAGACTCCCCAGCGCTCGCCTCTGCGGACTGTCCAGATCAAGCCTTCTTTCTGCCCTGCAGGGGTTTCTTGTGTCCAGTTCCCAAGGGTGACTATCTCGCCATAGCGAACCTTACACCCTTCCATTTCAACCAGAGGTTCGGCATCAGGGTTGATAGGCTCGAGGGCGCAGGGTGTGTTTTGAGTCCCACCTAAATGCGCAGTGGATGAGGCACTGGCAGACAATACGCGACCAACATCCACAAGCGAATGAAGAGGCAGTTTGTCATCCTCGACAAGGCCGCCCTTCCGTACGCCTTGGACATACTTCTTCAGTCCATCAAGAACTTCCTCCTTCGGACCCATGGAACTGACTTGGCAGTCTGTTCGCAGATAGACCAAGTGTGTCACCCACTCCGGCACCGGATCTTGGGGTCGTGCACTTAGAATGAGTCGTGGGCTTGCTTGCTCAGCCAATGACTGCAGTAACGGGCTCAGCCCTGTCACCGTGGGAGGATCGAGTCCCATAAAGGGTTCGTCTAGAAGTAGAACCTCAGGTCTTGTGAGGAGAGCCCGGGCGATACGAGCTCTTCGACCCTGTCCATTGCTCAAAAATGAGACTGGCAGCTCAAGGAGATGATCAAGTCTTAGGTCCTCGACGACACGGCTGAGCAACTGCGGTGAAACACTGCCATCATCCTCTGCATCAGGGCTAGTCTTGAGTGGATTCAACTCCGTGTTCCCTCGGAGGAAGTCTTTCAACGAGAAGTCGGTAATGTCTCTCCTGGACTCATACCTCGCAGATAGATACGCCGAAGTAGCAACTGCTCCACCCAATCTACCACCCAGGGTCTCCGCATCAAACCCGACATACTGGACCGCTTTCTGCGGCGTCCTCAGTCTCTTTGGCACAGCATCGGTCGACAAATAAGGGTACGACCTCGCTGTGGGTGGATCGCAAATCAACCTCCCTCTTAAAGCCTGAAGAAATGTAGTCTTTCCTGAGAGTGATGGACCAACGATACACCAATTGTGCGGCGTGGGTGATGACGACGGTAGCTCGAAGGCCAACCCATTGAAGAGAGCAGGGTTAGGATGCGATGAAGATGCGTTGGGGTGGTGACGGTAAAAGGTGCCGTTGGCGATGCGGATAATGGGAACACGGGGAGAGAGAGGTCTCATGACGCCAATTGGTATCCCTTTAATCTATTGCTATTCATTCTGAAGCAGAAATCGCCTGATAGAAGTAGAAGAGTGACTCAATATGCCCCAGCTGTAGTGACGATGGATAGTAGATGCCCCGGCTCGGCCGTAGTCGGCTTTAATTCCGTACTGGAGCAGGGAAGCTGAAGTGGGTCATCGCCCCGGCGCTTGGGCTTTGGTTGACGCGAGGCTGTTGGCCGCCTGAACTTGGACTTGGGAGGCAGCTGGAGCTTTCGCAACTTCAGCACAGTGACTGCATACCTAACCAGTCTATCCATACCGACCTTATCTCTCGACCGACGTCTCGCCACAGCATTGCACAATCAGCGATAGTATTTTGACTTCTTAATCGATCATCTTTCTTCGAAACACGGTCGATCACTGCAACCGTCAAGATGGTAAGCTGCTCGAGACCCAGCATCACCGTTCGTTCCAGCATACTAACCGCACGCAGTCGATGCGCATCGTCCCCTCAAACACCAACCCTCAAACATTCTCCCACACAACCCACACCTCGTCCGCCCCATCCGCCCCCGGCATTCACGACACCCTCCGTCACGGCATCGGTGCATCCCCCTACGATGTGAAAGCCAACGTCCCCGCATCGGCGCACCCCCTCGAAGCCCGCCTGAAGAACTGGGAGGCCACACAGGAGGCCATGCGAATGGAGACTTTGAAGCGTACCTTCGGCATGGCGGAACCAATCCGACGAGGCATGGAGCTCAAGATCGTCCGGGATGGCGAGTGGCGGCCCATGGTGCTCGGTGGAGGTCTGCCGAGCTTACATGAGGAGATTCTGAAGGGTCGAGAGGATACTATCACCTGGGAGGATGTGTTTACTGGGGAGGAGTCGAGAGGCGTTGCGGGATTCCATGATGAGATGGAGAAGAAGCTCAAGATCCAGTAAGGTCGATGGCAACCGGATTGGCAACGGAGTTGGGGGATGGGTCAGATGTACAACACTTCGATACGCATTTAGACCAAGACGCAAATTCGGCCATCACAACAAAGTAGGCTAAAACAAAACTATCCGGACAAGACAATCAGTGCCCTTCTATCCTGTTATGGACATTACAATTAGCCCCAAAACCCAGAACTAGATGCCATTAAAGACCAGAAAATCAAAAAAGGATAACATTTATACATGATACGCCAATATGGACTCCAAGACCCCGTCTGCCACCTGTCGTGCCCATCATTCGCTGCTCGGCGGACGACGGTGTGTAAGTGTGCAAGTTGATAAACCAAAAAGGAAAAGAAAAAGAAAAGGGAAAGGCTGGGAAGGTTCCCGGGGCCTGCCCATCTGCTGGACTGGTGGATCCGGTATGCTCGTGTCGAGACAAACGATGATACTGAAACCGACGTTGAGTGATGTGTACCGTTTCGAACAGTAGTGGCCAGGCCCTTTTCTTCTCGCAAATATAAGTCGCTTTCAATTCCACTGGTACATGTCGGCGATTCCCTCATAAAACCACACAGCAACCACCTCCCCGCGTGCGTTGCCCATCACCCCCACTTGAGCCAAGGTTCTTGCTCCCAGACTTGGGTTCTTCTTCGTCCAAGTCCTGGGGCCGAATACTCATATGCACTACGTTCGGGCTATCTTTGCTCAGTTGATACTCTAAGGGCGAGTTAGCTGTGATGTTGTGATCGGCGTAGCGGGGGAGACCTTACTCTTAAGCTGCTCTTTGTCATCTAACAATTTTCCGAAGTGAATCAACCGGATGCTGCTCGGGCTCGCTGGCTTCACCTCCCAATCGTTTCTCCATTCCCGCAGTATAAGCTCCTTCAAGGTGTAAATACTAATGCTGAAAGGATCTGGAAGGCCATCCTCGGTCTGGTCTGGTATAGCCACATTCCGCCTACTCAGATATTTCGCATCAATCTTGTATGGGTGTCTACTACCCGATGTCAAGAGCAGAGTGATGTTACAGACAGGCCCACTGTTGGGCTCCGGCGTGATAGCATGAATGTTGTCCACGGCAGGGCCAATGGCCATGGCCGGGTCGTGAGTGTTCTCCTTTGATGGCGGAGTGGGAGCAGCCTCCTTCTCTTTGCCCTTCAGTGAAGCCGGCGCGAAGGTATGTGCTTGATCGGCAGGATCGGATGTGGTCGCAAGATGCGTTGACGTCGAGGGTGCAACGGCACGCCTCTCTTCGATTTGATTGGGGGTTTTGGGCTCGTTGTCGGCGCCCGAGCCGATGGGAGTGGCTGCAGATGTTGATTGAGACATGCTCGCCATGGGGACGGCGTCTTTGGGCTGTCCAAGGCGAGAGGTATTGTCGGAGACGTTATTGCCACCGCTCATAATGGACTCCGTCGGAGCCGACATGTCCAGTGGTAGACCAGCGCGCGGGCAGCGCGAGGCGGAGGTGAAAGCGGTGGTGTTTACGTAGCAAGCGGGTCAGGCCAACGAAGGGAACGGATGCCCAGCGGGTCAATTCATTCAGGGCCGCAGGGTCTCAAGATGATGGAAACCAACTCCAAAATCAGATAGGGGATGAAGTTGGACAGGTCTCGAAGGTGGAAGACGTCAAGCAAGTTCGCAAGGAGGATCGACTTGGCCGGGGCCGGGGCACCGGGTGTGGGGGGAGGCGTCTAGAGGAGGCAGTGGGAATTTGAACACAGGTGTCAGTGACATGCGGTCGCTGGAGAGGCGCTGAAAAGACAATGGGATGGAACCTGGAACGGTGAATCGACCCGCAAGGCGCTTGAAGCTGAACCTGAAATGGGGTCTCTCTGGAGAGCGGGATCCGTCTCCACTAGACCTCAATCAAGATCAGTAGCGCTGTTGGTCGCAGGTACCTCTGCCTACCTAAGGTACGTAATTGGGGAACCCAGTAAGCGAACAGCTTCGAGGCAACGAGAGAACTGGCATGCGGCAAAGAAATTACTAATATCGCGGTGAATTGAGCCTCGATTTTAGCCTTTTGCTTGTTCGAAAAAGAGCGGTACGAGGAAGAATCGGGTGTGTTGTTTCAGCGGTGAGATTATGGTGACTGGTTGCGATCGGCCGTGTACGAGGTGGCGGTCTTTGCCCTGCTTTGATGTCTCAAAGGTCAAGCCACGGCAACGATTCGCTCCGAGTAATTGTTGTCGCAGCAGACGACTGGGGGAGGGCTTCCGTTGATCAAACGATGAATGGGGGCGCCAAGAAAGAGAGTCCATTGCGCTCCCGAGGAAGAAAACAACAACCAAAAACACCAACACAGAGACACTCCTCCCACGAAAGAAGGACGGCGACCACCTCTCATGGCTGGCGGCTCGGGTACCTCTTGGTTGGTGGGAGAGGAGCTCAGGCGGCCTGAGACAGACCGGAACGGCACCGGGGAACCTTCCGTCCACGCTGCGTTAGGTAGTGTGTTTTGGGCCTGGCGTTTCCGAATGGGCGCCGATGAAGGCGCCGCTGTAGATGGATGCTCATCACTCAGTCAGTCTACCCAAGCACTTCGTACAGTGCATTCTACCTGCAGAGCGTACCGTGCTGTCATCCATGCGTGGATATCTTACGTGACTCCTCCGGGCCGCTCTGCAACATATTACGCGCAATTCCCCTCCGAGCTGGTGACAAGAGTTGGGATGGGATACGACGATTAAGCCCATCCTTATCCTTCTAGAAAAAGAAACCTCGACATTCCAGTCGGGGAAGCGCTTCAGGGAACAGGCACCCTAAGGAAGCCAAGCCTCTGTCGTCCTAACGTGTAAAACGTGCCGCGGCATCCAAGTCTCATCAACTCGGCCAGGCTACCTCGTGATACGCCAAACCGTTTATTGATCTTCTCGAAGACTGGCCCTTCGCGATACCTACCATATGGGGATTCAATCTTTGTGTCACTCAGCTGGCCTTCTATTATTACGCCATGTAATACTCTGAAGGCCTCTGCTACAGTTCCATCTCGTTCGACGCACGTGTGTGTCCCCCACGTCGAGAACGAAGCAACAATGGCCTTTACTAGTATAACGCCACCGCATGTGTAAGAAGGATGAGGCTGTGTATTTCAAGAATAGCCTTTGCGTATGACGACTGGCCTCTTCCCAAATTCACATCTGTCATTGGATTGAGCCGCGCTACGGCGCAGGGGACCTATCCAATGGGCTAGGCCAAGCTGCTCATCTTTATATCCGGAGTATTCACCCCTCTTCGCTACGTCTTTATAATATCAAGAGGTCGCCATTGCTCCCTTGCCCTTGTGCTGGCTGAAGAATGGCCTGTGGTGCATGAGCACTCACCACATACCCAGTCACATTACCATTACCTCCTCCAAACACGTCATCGCCCTGATCAATCCGCATTGCTGCCATCTGCTGCGTCCCGATACTTGAGAAGTACGCATCCGCGTCACTGACCGCCTGCTGTAGATTGCCGTCCCCGTTAGCTGCAGAGAGACCTCGGTTCCGCGGGTCGATGTCTGTCGGGAGACCGGCATTTCCAAACATGCTAAGACTCTTCTGGTTATCAACTCCAGCCGGGACAGCCTGCCTTTGAAGGGCTGGTGATTCTTGGAGCTTCCGGGGTCGAGCCGATCTGAACACAGTCTGCACAGGCTTGAGGTATACTGTCGCGAGAGTTCCAACAACGAGACACATCTCCTCCAGAGTCGCCGAGTCTAGGCGTTCCGACTCGGCAGTGATGGGAGGTTTCTCACCCATCACAATCTGCTTTGCCGCGTTCATGTCAGTAGATAACAGGCGCCAGTACATGTATGCCCGGTCCCGAAGATCCGGGTTATCCGTTTCTTCCGTCGCCCACTTCAGCACCCTTGGTACGAGTTCCTGTCCTTTGGTCGGCCGTTGAATGAATAGCTTGACGGTTGCGGTGAGCAATGCCAACTGCACTTCGACTGGTTCTTCAGCAAAGGAGTACAGAAAATCTTCCAATAATGCATCACTATTTTCGATGCGATCCGCGTATTCGCCAATGACCCACACCATGGCTGCCTTTGCCTCCGGTTCGTCTAAGGAGTCGAGATGCTCACACAGCGTGCTGATGATGGATTCGTATTGGTTGGGGTATTTTCGGAAAATGTTGCGGATGACCACGGTAGCTTCTTGAACGATGTAAGTAACTTTAGTAGCTACCAGTTCCAAAAGTAGGTTGATACATCGTCGCGCTGCTGGCTCGATTTTGATGGCGAGCTTTCCGATAGCTCGCACGGCTTTCCTTACGAAGTGAACATCGATCTCAGTCGCGTACTCTCTAAGCTCCGTCAGGACTTCATCGATGTTATCCTCGTTGGCAAGCATGAATATTAGTTCCAGCTTCGTCACCTTGACGTAGATAGGGTCGTTGTATTTACAGAAGAAAACCCGAATATCGTTTTTCAGCACCTCCGGTCGTCGTTGTAAGATGAGCAAGGCATTTCGCAGGGCTAGATATTGCACTTCGGGCCCCTTTGCAAGCAGCGTAACTAAAGGCGGTGACAGTTTCCTACACAAAGCAGAAATCTGTTTCTGATCGCCGATGTAATTCAACAGATAGAGGATGACTCGAATACAGGTCAAAACAACCGAAGAATTTGAGTGCGATAAACGGGGTGATATGCGTTCAGCGAGGAGAACAGCCTCCCCTGACTCCTGTGGGACGTATGACATCAACGCCTCTAGGATGTAGGTCTGACCCCATCTGGCGCGAGTTAGAAGCATTCTCCACAAAGGATCAAGGACCTTACTCAGAGCAGTCGGGAAGAATAGCCACCATCTTCGAAGCGTTGCTGTAGTCGATAGTGAGCTTAATGGCATCACTCCGTTCCCAAATATCCATCAGGCTAGCAAGTGCGCTGGCCACCACTGTTGGGTTGTCGTCTCGTAGCAGTGAGTTGAGCCGGTCAATGAGGTCTGAATTCTCCACCATGTGCTTGTCGTGATCGTAAAGCTTTGCAACGCAATAGGCGGCAGTCTTTCGCACATAGGGGTCCACGTCCTTCAGCATGTGCTTGACCAGGGGGACGGTGGCTTCAACAAATTCTCGAACATGGACGTAGGAGATTGTTCGCAGTGCCAGTGCTCGTACAAGAGGGTTGTGGTCCTCCATGTCCTAGCCACTGTTAGTAACCTCAGACGGTAGAATGGTAGGCAGCCTACATTCTCCAACACTGGGATAGCCTTGATGGCGATCTCGGGTCTCATCCTGGCATAGTTGACCAAGAACAAGAAACACCTATCCCGTCGTCAGCCTCCAATGGTTACCCCTTGAAATACTCCAACGTCGCCTTACATCTTCTTGATTTCCAGACTCGGAATGTGCATGCATCCGATGATATCAGGGAAGAGCGCGACCATGTCATTGTTGCTCATGGTCATATTGGCGACGATCTTTTTAAGCGCAATCTTCTTCGTCGAGTAGTTCTTGTCCTTCTTCCCTCCGCTGTTCAGCTCGAGGCGCAGTTCGGCTACTTTGCCCTGCGTAGATTTTAGCGTGGGTACCAAACATTGCGGTGGCATGTATGCGAGAAACATGGCTTTCTATAGGGCTACGAGGGGCCAAAGCCGCGCGATGGAGATGTTGAATGAGTCGGGCGCATTATCGCAAGACACCAATGCCAGTGCGCAACACCCCGAGAGGGAGAGGAGGCAGACGGGGAGTAATAATTGTGAGATAGGAGAGGGCACAGAAATATCGAGTCGATCGAGCAACGTTTCACAACGATGAGACTGGATTCAGAGAAAGAGAAAGCTTACCCGAGCGAATAGCTTGGAGTCCCCTCCACCGGCACTGGTCGACATGGTGGTCGTACGTGTACCCCTGCGAGGCTTTGGGTACGACGGGACGGACGATTTTTCGATGCGACGGACTTTGGATGAATTCGGAATGGGTGTGCCTTGGTGCTGTCGAACCCCTCACTTTATTGATGCTGGCTTCAATGTTTGAGGTAGCTCTTCTTGGCCTATTGGATGGGCTGCAATATCCAGCTCCAGGGCCCAGGGTCTATGGAGGGGAGAGATGTCACATGTGCGCCTCAAGCCACCCATCCAACGTCTTATGGTTGAGCCGTCGCGTTACGGTCGTCCTGTTTGGCGTGGCTGTCGTCGCCGTCGAGGGGATCGCCTATGGCTTGCACTTGGCGCAAGAATCGCTTTCGTCGTCGTCGCCGTCGTCGATCGATACTTCCTCGTTTCCATCGAGTTCGGGATGGAAAAGGAGAGCGCTGGGGCTGACCTGTAAGTCAAATTATGACCGACCCTCCCGTTTGTAGATTGGCATCGTTATCGATAAGCTGGTACTCTGAAGCGGGTATTCCTAGGCCCGTGATCCAACCCGGTGCACGTGGACCTTAGCTTCCCTAAGACCACACCAAGCTATCATTGAACATCAGCTTCTCCAACCGGCATAGCTCCTTGGCAGCTCACTTCGACATCAGATAACTCGAAATCGCCTCGTCGCCGCCGTCATGTCTTCCCACAAATCCGGTGTCCCTACCTGGGTTGCGCAGCTCGAGTCGCCCCCCGCGCCGAAGAACAAAGTCCCCGGTATCCAGGATCCTCCAGGTTTCGCCCCCGGCACCTCCCTCTCAAAGGTATGCTCATTGCCCTCTTTGGTGTTTGCGCAATTCTAATTCCAATAAAGAAGCATGGAAAAGATGCAAAGGCCGTTGCACCGCGAAAGCCCCCGACACCCGAGGAAATGGACACATTGAAGCTGAAGAAGGCCTGGGAAGTTGCGCTCGCACCAGTCAAGGGTCTACCCATGACTGGCATCATGATGTACATGTCCGGAAACTCGCTTCAGATCTTCAGCATCATGATGGTTTTCATGGCTTTCAAGAACCCATTGATGGGATTGGTGAACACACAGCAGGCCTTTGAGCGATTCCACTCTGAGAACAACTCCGCCCAGATGCTCCAGGTCAAGTTCGTGTATGTGGCGATGCAGCTTCTGGCGTTAGCCGTGGGAGTTTGGAAGATAAACCAGATGGGTTTATTGCCGTACGTATTGTTCTCTACATCGTTTGATTTTCACCTTGCTTACATGATCTGGTAGGACAACACGATCAGATTGGTTAATGTGGGAACAGCAGAGACAGCCTACAGAATTTGCTGTACCGGCTTTATAAGATGATGGATGGAATGCTCTTATAACTCTGTACAAATCACCGTGTGCCTATGCTCCAAAATCCTGGATAGTCGTGAAGCCGCGTTTTCTTGTTCACCGTTTCAACCATCCCTTGGCGTTGAACGATTCATGTCTTTTAGGCCACAGTCAAGCTCATGGGCGCTTTGATATTAGTATCGCTGGCATCAGAAGAACATCATGAAATGTCAACTCCGTGAAACTGGTTGAGATTCTTCGAACTCATACACCACGCAAAATTCAGAAGCTGCTTGGCCAGGCGGCCACTAACGAACATCTCAGGCCTGCCACAAGCATCCTTCCGAGACTACCAGCTGCAATTACCCGCACCTAAAAAATGCCGACCATATCCGACTCCTAGTCGGGGGTTATGTCAGATTGGAATTATAGGCAGGAGATCACCCAAACCTGGCGAAGTGGTCGCGAGATGGAAGTCTCAGAATATGGCTTCATAGTAGCGAGGTATATCGAGATTGGACGGAGCTTGACCTGCATACTACCCCGTTTGACAATCGCATAATAAACCTACTTTGAAACCATGAGCATTCTCATACCATACCTCTCACATAGTGCGTCGAAAGCTTGTGAGTACAGGGCCTCTATAAAACAGTACCGGATTTCAGACGACTAAAGCCCAAAACACTTCGATGTTGTTGGGAGCAAGTGGTTGGCATCAAGTATTATTACCACTGCCTTCGAAGTGCGAACGGTGGCTGCTCCATGAATCAATAATCGCAAGCTCCAAGAGGATGGAAGAGGGGAAAAGTGCGGCTGGTTGAGTGAATTTCTCAGTTGCCAAGGACGTCGACAATTACTGACGTCGGGGTGCCCTTAGGTGCACGTTTAGCCATGCAAATAGAGCCTACATAATATCATCCCCCAGCTTCGGTGGTACCTATTCACAGCAGCCTTCAGCAGTCTTTAGTGACTCTCAACAGAAGCCTTCCTTCAATAGCAGCCTTTAACTACGGCCTTTAGTATTCATCAGTAGTAACTTTTACTAGCCTTTAGTAGCAACCTTCAGCAGCCGTTGACAGCAGCAGCCTTCAATAGAGGCTCTTACGCTTTTATTGGATAAAATTGTAGATTATTTTATAAAGCTCTATTCGCAAGGCTAGACGCGCACCTACGAGGCCCCCTGTCGTCGGCACGACTGACTAAGCAGAAGGTGGAGCGTGGCTAGACCTGCATGAGATGCACTCCAGTGACGGAGCCTTGCAGCACAGCTGTCCAGAATCCTTGTGCTGCGTACCGATAATTGACAGCATTCAGCGGAAGGAAAGGAACTAAACGCACAAGCTACCCGCGCTCATCCGGGGAAACTTGACAAGCATTTCTCTTCTCCGTCCTCTTCCTGGCGCCCGCTTCTGCATGAACTCCTCCCTGACCCCTTGATGGATGGTGGGGGGAGACATTGACAACATGAATATCACACTCCAATTCGACGAGCTCCTGCAACAGCGCAAGGCGCCGAAAACGAAAACGAAACAAGCGGTTTCCCTAGATGCGCTTGACGGCTTTCTCAAAGAAGCATATCGGATCGTAAGCGTTCTCTGCAGCTTTCCATCAGCCTATGTGAGCTAACTCAGTCGCTGCAGAACTCTCACATAACCAGCCTACATCGCGAGCTCCAAGATGTTCGGCAGGCTTATCTCTCTACCGCTCAACCCCGAAGGGCGCATACCCGAATCACACCGGCACAGCCCCGTGTGCTATCGGACCGGGAACGTGAGGAGGTCGACGCCAATGCGAAGCAGATGATCCGGGAGTTGAATACAAGTATACGCGCGCTTGACGATGCAGAGCAGTTACGCCGCGAAACAGAGTCCGCCATTGTCCGCAAGAAGTACGTGAGGGGCCTGGGAACCCTGGGATCATGGGCCTCTGGAGGCGCTGGCGTCGCCAAATCGAAGGAGCATGCTGCCGCCGAGGCTAGAGCACAGGAGATTGGGATTCATCGCGACGGTGTTTTGTTATATTTGCGACAACGACTGGAGTCATGCTGTCGTACGCAGCAGGGCATGATGGAGACTCGGCTAACTCGTGAGATGGAGAAGAGCCGCAGCTTACTGTCCAAATCAGGGGCTCAATCTCTCAGAGACTTTGAAAAATATGCGCCGCCCTCTCATCGGCATTCTCAGCCCCCCTCACGGTCGATCCCTGAGCCCGATCACGCTCATCCGCTAATAGACGACTTAACGGAAGATCAGATTCAAATGTTCGAGGAAGGGAACCAAGATATGATGAAACACTACGAAAGCAGTTTAGACAAAGTCAGGTACGCATACTCGCATTTCGCAATATCATCACCACTAGGATCAACTCGCGCCCAAGACTAGACGACCTAGGGATAAGTGGCTATCCCTTGTATGGGATGGACTACTCGACCGTGATCAATTACTGATTAGGCAACTATTAGGACCGCCGAGAAGTCACTAGTGGAGATCGCAGAGCTGCAATCGCTGCTAGTGAGCAACCTTGCAACCCAATCCGCACACATAGATCAACTAGTCACGGACTCTGCTGCAACAACAGACAACGTAGGTGGGGGCAACAAGGAGCTCAAGAAAGCAACTCAGAGGCCCAGCGCGGCCCGGTACACGTTCTTTGCTTCGGCTGGTCTCTGCGCGTTCCTAGTCATCTGGGATTTGATCATCTAGTCAACGAATGGGCACGGCATGGGCTCAACGTAGTTGCCAGGGTAGAGCCGAGCATCACCCGTCTTAGCGATGAGTTGTCAAAGCCGGGATAGTTAAGGCGAGGCGGATGTTGGGATTAGATTATGCATGTGGCGCCCTGAAACAACATGGAAGAAAAATGTGGACATCCGAGGATTTTTCCGGCGTATTTTGTTTCTTTCTTCCCCTTGGTATGGGTCTAGTAACGTCTAGTAACAACGCTTATGTGGAGAGGCTCCAGATCCCGCTGATGGGCGGGATCGACTCAGTTGTCTCGAAAAAATGCGGAGGTAATACCTGATGGCTGCTGAGACCAGAAGGATACCGGTGCCGGTACTCGTTACTCCGCCTTGACTGTCCAGAGTAGATTCAGGCTCCCACTCTGCAGTCTGCCCTCTTCCAGGCTCCAGAAAGACGGCGTTTATAGAACAAAACGAAGCAGACCATATCAGGTAAAGACGCAGTAGGACACGGTTCACTCGGCGGGACTCACTTATGAGGGCAAGGCGAAGATGGACAAGGGCGGTAGAGGATTAAACTCCCAACGGTCGTCGTCATACGACAAATGACAGCAAATAGGAAAGCGTCACGTTACGTTTTTCACGGGTGAAGCCGGAGAATAGGCAAGCGACGGAGATATCCAAGGTGAGCGAGCCGGTGAATATCAACGCTGGCGAATGGCAATT